>CM045733.1:7712500-7725000 GCA_024760905.1 Plotosus lineatus
CGTAACTTTTATTTCCACCCAGTGTCGGGTTCATTTCTCACCAACGTCTTAAATCGATGAGAGAAAAACTGAACCCCTCCATAAAGTCTCCAGCACATCCTGAAAGCTTTCAATCGGGTTAAGGTCGGGACTCTGCGGGAGCAATACCTTTGTGAAAATGATTCCTCGTGCTCCCTGAACCACTCTTTCATTATTCGAGTCCCCATTTTATATCCGAGTCATCAGGGAAGAACAGGGATCCCAACGAGGTTTAGAGAAATATTTCAGCTTGGGGTCAAAGGGGCTGCAGGGCCACTGAAGTTGAAAAAAGTAGTGGAATTCCGCTAAACAGGCGAGTAAAAATAGCAGAATTCCACTATATAGCGAAGATCTGGGATCCCTGGAAGAAAAAGTGCATTGATGTGATAACTTGCTCATTCAGCACATTCAGATTCAGCTGCCTCATTTTATTGGCAGATTAATGTTGCTGAGCCTCGACCGGAACAACCAGAGCAACATCGCCATGGAGATGACATGCTGTAATCACAGATAAATCTCCAGGAATATATTAGTGTGTGACTTTTTTTCTTTATAGCCCGGCAGTGTATAAATAGATGAGTGATTATACAATAGTTATAATTTATACTCGTCATGGTTTTACAGGTACGGCCACAGAAATACAGGATACCTTGGATGTAGATAAGCAACCGTACTGTTCCATCTAGCACAAAGCACAGAGCAGAAAAAGAAAAATATACCCCAGTGTCCATGTGGAACTGATGAAGTTTACGAATCCATGTAAGAGGTGGGCGGGACTGGTCTGCAAACATAAGAATTGAGTAGTCAGTTTTGGATAAGATTTATGAAGTCAATCTTCAAGCGAGTTCCAGTGTGACCCCCCCCCCCATTTTTATTTATTTTTTTTTTTTTTTGCAGAAGCACTTCTAATGAAATGAATCAGTCAGTAAGTATAGACAGCATCACAAGGTCACACGGATACACACGACAGACAAAGAGGGAATCAAAGTATCCCAGCAATTACCAGACCAGATGACTGTAGACGCCCTGCATACTGACCACACTACGGCAAATTATGGACACAGTACTCACACCAATCGTATGTATTACTGTTTCAAATTCGAAATGAGTGGACAAACAACTGTAGCACAGAGGTCAAAGTTCAGTGCTGGTGAACCTGAGCCTTTCAAAGCGTGACCATATGGCAGTTCTTATTACAGTTCAAACGGTTTTATTATTATTTATTATAATGGCACCGGTACTTTCCTCATACCTGATAGGAAACTTTGGGTAAATATCCAACGTGTGTATATGTATACACCGCGAGTCTTTGTCTGCAGAACCCCGCAGGAGGGCACTGCTGCAAGCATCACCGCACTCTTCCATTTCGCCTGGGAGTGATCACAAAGGCAATTCACAATATGCCACAATATGGAGAGGAAGTCATGCTCATCTTTAAAATGGTTTCTCGTATAACGGATGACTGTTCACAGCAGCGAGCTACTGAGCGCAGGTCAATTCCATTTTCAATGCCTCGCTCGGTTCCATATGAAAAGAAAAAGGTACTATGATGAACCCTGAAGAGCGCTGGGATACCTGCTCAAGAGGAACGATGTGTGTGTTCTCGCAAACAAAACATTAACTATGCCATGGAAATAGAAGGTACATTTCAGATGGACCCCTAAACTTAAGCCTGAACCTTACATTTTCCTTTAAAATAATTAATAATAGTGTTCATTAAAATACTAAAAAAAATGACTCCAAGAAGAGGAACGTGACGGGTTGGGTTTGTTCTGGTGGATAATTTGGTTTGGCTGCTTTGTTTTGCACTGAGCTATTAAATTGAACCTTGTCAGTTTCATTCGGTCTGAACTTATATTTTCTGGTCTAAGCTTGTTTGGTGTCGTCCGAGTTGTTAAACTGGAGCTGGTTTGGTTTGATTTAAGCTGGCTTGGCTTGGTCCAATCTGGTTTGATTTGAGCTGGCTGGGTGTGATTTGAGCTGGTTGAGTTTGGTCTCAGCAGGTTTAATTTGAGCTGGTTGAGTTCGATTTGAGCTGGTTTGATTTGAGATGGTTGAGTTTAATTTGAGAGGGTTTCATTTGAGATGGTCGAGTTTGATTTGGGCCGGTTGAGATTGATTTGAGCTGGTCGGGTTTGATTTCAGCTGGTTGAGTTCCATTTGGGCCGGTCGAGATTGAGTTGAGCTGGTCGGGTTTGATTTCAGCTGGTTGAGTTCCATTTCAGCTGGTCAAGTTTGATTTGAGCTGGTTTGATTTGAGCTGGTTGATATTGATTTGAGCTGGTTGAGTTCGATTTGAGCTGGTTGAGTTCGATTTGAGCTGGTTGAGTTCGATTTGAGCTGGTTTGATTTGAGATGGTTGAGTTTAATTTGAGATGGTTGAGATTGATTTGAGCTGGTTGAGTTCGATTTGAGCTGGTTGAGTTCAATTTGAGCTGGTTTGATTTGAGATGGTTGCGTTTAATTTGAGATGGTTGAAATTGATTTGAGCTGGTTTGATTTGAGCTGGTTTGATTTGAGCTGGTTGAGTTTGATTTGAGTGGGTTTGGTTTGATTTGAGCGGGTTGGGTTTGATTTGAGCGGGTTGAGTTTGATTTCAGTGGGTTGGGTTTGATTTGAGCGGGTTGGGTTTGATTTGAGCGGGTTGGGTTTGATTTGAGCGGGTTGGGTTTGATTCAAGCTGAGCTGGTTTAATTGGAGCTGGTTTCATTTAAGTTGGTTTCATCTGGTCTGAGCTGATATCTTCTGCTCTGAGTTTGTATTATTTGTTTTGATCCTGTGTTTGGATCTGAACCGGCATATTAGGTCTGAACTTGATTTGCTTGGAAATGACCCGATAGGACTTTATTTAGCTTAGACTGAACCAGTTTGCCTTCATCCTCGCTGGTCTGATTTACTTTTGGCAGTTTCTTCTCCGCATTTTATTGTTCTACGTGGCAGTGACCAGACATAAAAAGGAAATTGCTTACTGCAGTATTATAACAATCTGTCAAGACTGAACAGGTAAGACACAAAAGCTACCATACAGGGATTAAATCTGACCATGGGGGTTAAAAAAACTTCGAAAACTTTAATAGGCATTAGTTTTTATTCAGACACTATTAAACGGAGTCCCAAAATGGTCCTAAAAAAGGCACCGGCTCTACTTAAACGTGCATTGTTACTGTGTGGTTAGCAGTGTGTTAGCGTCGGGCTTTCAATTCAAATAGTCCAAGTCATTGTTTAATTTCAAAACATACATTATTTAAGCAACAAATGTTCTCTTGTAAACCACAGACGCCACAAACACACATCAAGAAGTTATATCATGAACTGTCAGAGAATATTCAAAAGGCATTCCCAGTGCTTCAAGACAGTAGTTCATTACACACTTATTAAAAAAATAAGTTCTGCAAGAGCATCACAAAGAGAAGTGCGAGGCCACGGATGAGGCACACAGGCTGGCAGATGTGGAGAAGCAGTGCTTTGAATTGGGGTAATTATAAAAGAAAAAGAGAGCCCAAAACAACAGAGAGGTTTCACGGCGCGGCCGCTATCTGGAGAGAGAGAGAGAGAGAGAGAGAGACACACACTCATTAGCCCAGCAGGATAATTAGCAAGATGCAGCAGTCCTCGTTAAGAAGAAGTCATAACCGTAAACAAACGATGATAAACTCCCACCGCGGCCCCTTCTGTAATGAACCGCCACTGATCTCAAAATGAAAGCGAAGACACAAATGCACACACAAAGAGCGTGGCTCCGGTTTACAGGATCAAGTGACATGACGTCCCATAATGATTCTTATCGCTGCACTTTTTTATCCAATGAAAAGTCCCAGATGCCAGAACTGGAGGTTGGACAGCTGCGGAGTAGGTTTAGACACGAGTTGCACACAAAATGAAGAGAAAACGGTGCAGAAAGGCCAAAAGAAAAAAAAAGTCCCTGTAGAAGTTGTGAATTAAATGTATGGATGTATGTTTACAATTATCATTGACAGATGTCTGGAGAGGGAAAAAAAGGAAGAAGAAATGTATCTATTTAAATAGACATTGAGCTTAGCAATGGTTTTCCCTCCACAAAATCTCTCTGTGTTTGAGAAAATGGCCCAGAGGGAGACAGACATGAGCTGTGTAGAATAAAAGCCGCGGTTACCTGCTGACCCCCAGGTTATTGGATAAGTGTTGAGCTCCACGAGGTGTAAAGGTGGAATTCAGGTGCACATGTGGTCAGAAATGTAAGAAGCTTATGTTTCCACCCCACAAGAACATCGCACCTGCTGCACGTACACGCTGCATGAACACACCACCTTTCTGATCTGGAATACATCTGAACTCATGAGAGCAGGTGCGCTCATAAGTATTTGGACACCATCTTTTTGATATAGTGAGCCCTTGCCCATTCGCGGTTCAGCGCTCACGACCCCGCGGCAAACCTGGAAGTTACTGGCATGTGATTCAAATTTAGCCAATGGCTGAGAGCCTTTTGTTTCTTCCTCCTGCTGATTGGTTTCAGATGATGTGTACACCTCTTTTTTTTTTTCCTCCTTCGCGCACATGTCATCAACGTGATTGCTTGAATTGTGAATTCAAGCTTTTTTCGTGTGTTTTTAAATGATTATTTAAGCACTATGATGTCACTCAAACACCCTGCATCTTCTCCAGCTTCTGGTAAGGAGCTTAAGCACTTTATTTATTCAGAAATATTATCAAAGTACAAAATTTAAAAGTTTTTAGTTTAATCATTACCACATTTTACTGCATTATTACTGTATTGATGAGTAAGACTGTCTATAAAATGTGTTTAAGAAACATATTTTAGCTTATATAATATCATACGTAGGGTTTTAAAACCGCATTAATAACTCGCGGATTTTCAGGAACCGCGGGTAGGGGCAGAACGCAACCTCCACGAATAATTGGGGGTGTTTCTGTACTGCTAATCCCTCAACACAATTTATCAGAATCGCTTTTAAAAATTTGTCCGTCTTGTTATTAGATGTGCTTGGTTTTCTTATATATATATATATATATATATATATATATATATATATATATATATATATATATATATATATATATGAATGATCAAAGTGGTCATTAAAATCAGTACCCATAGAGGGCCTATGCTACATTATCCAAGCTACATACCCTGCACTCTGAGTGTCTCTCGCGTTTGTAATGAAATGACTATGAAACAGACCAATAATGGCCATGAAACTGTCTATCAGTTCGGAGTCTGAGTAATTTTCAGGCTATAAAAATGGAGGAATAATAAAATAGAATCGCCTTTTCTTCCTAAAATGTTAATGCGACGCTTTTGTGGAATTCCTCGAATTAAAACTGGTAGTCTACACTTCAATCACTTCTGCATGGCTTCATTTCACTTACAGTAAATGCATACAAGTTGAGAAAATTACAAAAATTGTGTGATACCCATGTACTACTTACGGGCATGAATGTAAATATCAGACAATTTCTTAAGCGTTAATTTCTTATGCAATTCATTTTATGAGATGTTCAATGCAATGTAAATATAAAGCGGAGGTAAGAAAGACGAGACAGGCAGAAGAAGAGGGAAGGGGTTAGAAATATGAAGAACTACCTGTAAGAGAGGTCTCTGGACACCCAGATTCTTCATGGTGTCAGCGCTGGCCAGGATCTTGAGCGGATCTGACACTTTAGTGACGGTTTCTATTTCTTTATTGGTCTCGGTGCGCACTTGGTTCAGAAACAACTCGTTGATATAGTAGGTGAGAAAGGTCTGCAACTGACACTGCTTTCCAGGTCCCATGCTCATCTCGATCTCCTGAATAAACCTGTAAAAGAGGCAGAGACTGGGTAAGATCCAAACAGTAAAAAAAAAAAAAAAAAAAAAAATCAAAACTCCAGAATTAGTTTTATGTTTATTTAAAATATATGATATTTTGAGTGTAGTTTAAATTCCAATGTTAATCCATATACTGACTGACTTCCTTCTGAAACACAAACCCAGAATTTCTGTGTATTAACCAATAGTATTGTAGTGAGATATAGCACTGCCAGTCAACTCTCAACAAACTTAATTTTAGACTAAAGGAGGAACGAAACATGGGGAACAGCAAGAACAACAATTAACAGTACAGACGCTCCCCGACTTACGTTTTTAATTGGTTCCGGACAGCCGAACGCAAGTTGTTACAGTGACGTGTGACGTACAACGCTCATACTACCCTATACATCCATAAATACCATTACCGTATCTCATAAAACATCCCTAAATCAATGATTATAAACATAACATTGTTAAATAATATCAAATATATCAAATAATATCAGCATTAATTTCAAATAAGTCACTTATTTAGACCGAGTCACTTTACATGAAGCTTAAAACAGCCAATCAACGCTTACAATATGTGAGGCGCTCAAAACCGAAAGTAGTGTACTTGCGAAAGTAGTGTACTTGCTGTGGGTTATATGGACTTCCGGTCTTTCAAGTGACAAGGGCGCCGTTGAACTTGTTTAGAACTCAGTCTGCACTGATGTGAATCAGCAGCAGAGCGGAGAGTTCTCTTTTCATTCATTGTACAACTCTCTTTGCTTAACTGAGTATGCATGGTAGATTGTGCCGATCTGAGCAGATAGTTAATTCATCTCTGTGTATGAGACTTGCACCCATGCTAGTAGGCTTACACTTCTGACCAACCATATCTGCTTAGGGTTACAAAAGTCCGCAAAACAGTGTAAACACAAAGATCACAGAGACGACGTCTTAACACAAGGGTAACACGCTATATAACTGATATATACAGTATATACACTGTATATATATATATATATATATATATATATATATATATATATGTAACTCAACTGGG
The DNA here is from genome assembly GCA_024760905.1 of Plotosus lineatus. NCBI lineage: Eukaryota > Metazoa > Chordata > Actinopteri > Siluriformes > Plotosidae > Plotosus > Plotosus lineatus. The sequence goes on from CM045733.1 coordinate 7,719,355, forward strand.
AAGAAGGAGGGGCATGTTCAGTCTGTTGTTTGTAAACAATGGACGCAGCGTCATTACGTCAGTGTACTACGTAGGTACATCTAAACTCAAAATTTGACTTTTAAAAAAAAAAAAAAAAAAAACTCGTAAAATCGAAAAACCGTAAAACGGATGAACATAAGTTGGAGAGCGTCTGTAAATACAATAGGCCCCCGCCCATTCAGAGTTCACTGTTCTTTATTAAAACAGTACAAAATGAAAAGGTTTTTACTGAATCATTACTACATTTTACTGCATTAATGATAAGACTGGCTATAGAATGGGTTTAACAAACATATTTTAGCACATGTAATATCATACATAGGGTTTAAAACCACATCAATAACTTGGGGATTTCCGGGATCCGCGAGTCGGTGAGAAACGTAACCCCTGTGAATAACGGGGGCTTTCTATACTGTACATGTTTGCGTTGGTATGAAGGTAAACGAGATTACAGACAGAACTAAGTGATGAAGTGCAGTCGATAACCAAAGGGAGACGTTTCTTATCAGTCTAAATTAGTGACAAAACATCCCTCCAAAAATAAATTAATTAAAAATAATAATAATAATAATAATAAATTAAGTATTAATCCCTTTTACTAGATACTGAGCGTCGCGATTTTTTTTTTCTCCACAAAACGTCTTCAGGAATCTCCTTGTGTTGGAGAAAAATGGCCCGCAGGGAGACGGACAGGAGCTGTGTATAATAAAAGCTGCAGTTAATTCCTGACCCCAGGTTATGGGATAAGTCTCGAGATTCATGTGGTGTAAAGGTGAAATTCAGGTGCACATGAAACTGCTGATTTTCCACATTTTTAGAAGTTGACCTTTTCCTGTCCTTAGTTTGGAAAATAGCTGAATCTTGGTGGCTGAGATATGCAAAGGGGAGCCTTTCGGACACATTTCAGGCTTATAGCTCATTAATTATCCATGTTCACCTGCACCTGGGGTGACTTACACACACCTATGTTAGACTTTGATTATTTCCTTAAAAAAAAAAAAAAAAGTTGTGACCTTTTGACCTCCGTTGACTTGATTATAAACATGAATTGCATATTGTCATTTCAACAACTGACAGAGTGGCCCAGGACATTTTGATCGGCCACTTACTTTCCTGTAACCGTTAGGTTCAGAGTTATGTCACATTATGTTTCCTCCACCCCCAAACCGGAGCGAAAATTTAAGCCACAGCCAAATTCCACAGAAATGTGATCGAGTCTCAATATTTTCAGTAGTAACATCAGAAAATGACTAAGTACTATTATCATCCTTGGATAATCCCTATTTATTTTTATATATAAAATATCCCTCCTTAAATCGCCACCTTATGGTGATGGAGGAGTTTGCATGTCCTAATGATCCTAGGAGCTATGTTGTTGGGGGCATTATGCCCCTGGTAGGGTCACCCAAAGCAAACAGGTTCTAGATGAAGGTCCAGACAAAGTGTGGTTCAAAAGACCTCTAATGAAGAAACAAAAAATAAGGACACAGTTTCCTAGGACACGCTGAAAGGATTATGTCCCTCGGCTGGTCTGGGAAAGTCTCAGTCTACAACAAAGTCTAAGAGGTAGACAATGATGATGACTTATCCTCGAGACTGAATGTTATTATACCATACATACTGCTTTTAGGAAGGGAAGGGAAATCTGTTGGGATTTTACACCTGGCTCTACTGGCACATGAGCAGCAGAGCTTCTGTGGCGTGACATGACTTCGGAGGTCAACTCCTTCTGGACAGGATGATAGTCCATCACAGGTTACTTTCCCAGTATTTACTGGTAACCATTTATCCTGCTGGATGGACAGAGGCACACTTTGGGCGAGAGCCGAATAGGGATTCAAACCCACGACCTCTCAATCATGAACCACTACACCGGCAGGATTTGCAAAGTTGCACAAACACCCAATTTCTTACAACCTTAAATCAAGTGACGGTTGGAAAAAAATAATTTTTGGTTCACCCAAACACACACAAAGAACTTTCGAGACAGCTTTGGGGCTGGGACACATGGACACCTTCTTTCTCATAAGCAATACAATCATACTTATGTCAGGTGGTCCATCATGGTGCCCACTCACAGGAGTCCATCTACCAATTTAGAGCTTTGGGGCCACAATGTCAGAAAGCTGTAATGCATGGCTGGGTTTCTTCACCGAGTGCACACTGTTGCTGTATGAGCATCTGTCACATCTGTCAAAGCAGAAGCCAAACTGACTGTCAGGTAAGACGTGACAACAGACTGAATGACGGATTGATTTATGGCACGCCATTAGAATTGGTAATCCAGGGAGCGTCGGGTAACGACACCGAGGCGTCCGAGGCAGAGGAGGTTCGGTGTAAGGAAGCAATATTAATCCTTTAAAGTACAATCGCTTCGCACGGACGAAGCTACACCACGAGCTAACAAGTTTGGCATGAGGTGCTGTTAAACCAGTAAACAAAAAGAGAAATCACTAAAGAAATCGCTAAACATTTATCTAAGGGAAAAGCAAAAACAAGTGCCGGTCTGGTGCCAGGAATTCGTCAATAACTCTGTCCAATAGGACGAGGCTGCGATCAGCCAGGCATGTGGATATCAATGAAACCGACTGAGCCTGATATTTGCTTCAACATTTTGGCAAGTCTCTAGTGATCCATATAGAACGAGTGCGTAAGTGGATGGAGAGATGAGGTGCAGTTGAGGGAGCAGATCGTCCCACAACAACTGACAGTGACTATAGATCAAATAGGTGTGTTGATTGATCACCATGTGCACATAGCGGCTTACGCCTTAAACCGCTTCCCACAATGCTGCAGCCAATTAGCTTAGCCAGTCCTGGATGCTGAGATCTCAGATTGTGTGTGTGTGTGTGTGTGTGTGTGTGTGTGTGTGCTGCATGAAAAGAAATAACCCAAATAAGGAATTAAATTCATTAGACTTCGATCTTGGCTCAGGCATTAAGATGAAAACTTTTCCGAATCCACCGTTCTTCCCATCATCACTGCGCGTCACTATGGAGACAGCAAATAAACTCTCTTGTCATCTGTTTCCTTCTTAATATGTTCATCAAATAACGGATCAGTGCAGATGGGTTTGTGTAAATTGGCACTTTATCAGTGCTCTAGCAATAGTGTTAAATCACCAAACCAATGAAACAATCAATAAGACAAATAAAAATTCCATCTGCTCATAAACCTGAAGCTATTTACGATGACCAGGTGACTACAGTTTGATCAGAAGGTCAACTTTAATTTCATTCCAGTGGCCCAGAAATCATCATCTGTGTTTCAAATGCTGTTTCTATACTAACACCTCACAGAATTGAGTGAGATAGCCTAAAAAACCCTCCCGAGTGAATAATTTCCAGAAAAACCATGACCCTTTAGTAAGTCGCCACGCCCTCGTCTTGCATTCTTCTCAGTAAACGTCCTCACGTCTCACCCCAGAAGCCTGTTTTTGCTCCAATGTCACACCTGGTTACGATGTTGTTAGCAATCGCTTGTCATACACCTTGACCAAACTGAACTTGGACAGCGTTGAAATCTCGCCTCCTCGTACTCCTGGGTTCGACCTTCTCCGGAAGGTTAGAAAAGGAAATGAAGCGACACATCACCATGACGCAGAAACAAACAACCATCATCGGTTCACTTCCTGTGCATTTCTTTCCTCACTGTGAAAATCTTTTATGATAATGTTTTAATATGAATATTTAGAGTGTGAGCTCATCATCATCATCTTCCTCCACTTCATCGGGGGTCGGGATGCGGGGGCAGCGTCCGGACGTCCCTCTGCCCAGCTACTTTCTCCAGCTCTTCCGGAGGGGACACCGAGGTGTTCCCAGACAAGCCAAGAGACATAATGCCTCCAGCGTGTTGTTGGTCAACCCCGGGGTCTCTTCCCGGTCGGACATGCCTGAAACACCACACCAGAGAGGCGTTCGGGAAGCATTCTAAAGAGATACCCGAGTCACCTCAAATAGATCCTCTCAATGCAGAGGAGTAGCGGTTCTACTCCAAGCTCCGCCCGGATGGCTGAGCTTCTCACACTATCTCTAAGGAACAGCCCCGTCACCCGGCAAAGGAAGCTCATTTCAGCCGCTTGTATCCGCAATCTTGTTCTTTCGGCCACGACCCAGAGCTCGTGACCGTAGGTGAGGGTTGGAACGTAGATCGACTGGTAAATTGAAAGCTTTGCCTTGTGGCTCAGCTCACCTCTTCACCACGGCATACCGGTACAGGCTCCGCTTTACAGCAGAGGCTGCAGCGATCTGCCTGTTGATCTCCTGCTCCATCCTTCCCTCACTCGTCAACAAGACCCCGAGATACTTGAACTTCTCTACTTGGAGCATTTAGAGTGTAAGCTGTAGCTCATTATTACGGTCAGTTTAATCCTGCAACTAATCCTAACATCAAAGTGCTTCGAGCTGCTCGTACCACTCAATACAGAGGAGTTCAGGAAAGCTTTTGGTGAGAATTTACTTGGTTTATGTTGAATCCAACAACGTTTGTCTATTCCAGTAAATTTGTTTCAAAGCAACATTATGTACGTGTTATTGTCCGATTAATATCCTGACACTGAGGCATGAACTTACTCTGTTCTTTTTCTGTGGGATTTTGAGGAGTGTTGTTCCCATTGTTAGCATTAAGTAATGCTAACATTAGCATAAACACAAGGAATGTGTCATTGTTAGCATACCTTGGTAGCCAACAGAAGTTAATGGCTTTAGGAGGTAGCTAGCATGTAACAGACAAGACGTTATGAAAGAGTTCAGGGGTTTTCATGTGCAATTTAAATGTAGGCGACATACTACATTACTACAATTCTAAGAGAAAGTAAACAAAGTACATTTTTCACTATTGTGACAGAAGCTAGCAACAGACCAAAATATGCAGTTGTTAATTTCAACTGACTGCAACTCCACTTGTGTTTTAAGAACAATTACTCAAAATATACTTCTGATTGTCATTTTTTTGCTCTGGAAGTGATGACACGTTGTCTGGGGTTGATGTCTCTCGTGGAGATGTTGAGACATCACATTCTAGTGACTCTAAGGACGAGAACGCTGCCAGAGATGAGCGCAATGATGAATCCAAAATGGCTTACGTAGCTAATGATTTTCTGACTTGGCTTCCTGTCGTCAGTTGTCAGTGCTCTTGTTGTTTGTGCAGCTCAGCACTGGACCATAATGTGTTATGACACACGGGCTCAGTGATGTAGCCCAGCCAATCCAATTAGTTTGCATCACTACCAGTCTGGAACAGCCAATCAGAAAGGCCAAAAGTGGAAGTCATTCATTCATTCATTTTCTGTAACTGCTTAATCCTATTTAGGGTCGCGGGGAGGCAGGTGCCCATCTCAGCCGACTCAGGGTGAGGGCAGAGTACACTCTGGACAACTCACCAGGCCGTCATAGGGCAGAAACACACTGATGGCTATGCAGCTCCTCTTATCGAAAATCAGGAAATTTTTAAACAATTCTTTAACACTGAGGCTGGACCAATTCTGACATTTTAATGCATATGTGGAATTGCAAGACTAGGCGGAGGTTTGCGCTCTCTGGGTGCTCTTGTTTAAATCTGTCACAAGAAGATGAAAAATCTTTTTTTTTTTAACAATATTTTTTAAACCCAGCAACCTCCAATGTT
>CM045733.1:7730000-7735000 GCA_024760905.1 Plotosus lineatus
AGGGTCCAATCGCTATATTTACAGCTTCATGTCACAATCTGTATTGAAGATTAAGTGCTGAAACGTTTTGTTGGATGTTGTTAAATTTTGTAGGTTGTAATGTTTTATAGGATGTTTTAATGTTGTGCAGTTTGCTGCAAGGTTGGGGAATTTTACAGTGTGCAGTTGCGGGTTAAGATCGCCGGTATGTTTTTAGCTACCATAGAGTAAACGTGATTTATGATTTTATAACGTCGTAAAGTTTTGTATCATGTTGTAGGGTCATAGCTTTCTATAAAGCTGTAAAGTTCTGCAGTACATTGTGAACTTTTGTAGTGTAAAATGTTGGAGCATTTTGTAAAACTGTAAAGTTCTGTCGATTGTTGTAAGTTATTGTGGTGTAAAGTGTTGCAGTATTTCGTAAAGCTGTAAAGTTCTGCAGTACATTGTGAGTTATTGTAGTGTAACGTATTGTAATATTTTGTAAAGCTTTATAGTTTGCTGTATTTTGTAAGGTTCTAACATTTTTGCATCATATTAATTTGTAAAGTTTTGCAGTACACTGTAATGTTACATACCGTAAAGTATATTATTATATACTATATAATACAACTTTTCAATATGTTACTGTCCGTACTATGCTTTGAATACAAATTTGTAAAGTTTTACAGTATGGAGCAAGATTTAATGTTATGTGTTGAAGTATTTTGTAAACCTGTAAAGTTTTGCCAAGTATTGTAAAGTTTTGTCGTGCTAAAATTTCAGTATTTTATATAATTGTAGTTTTTCAGCAGGTCAAAGTTCATAGTATGCTGTGCACAGTTTGTAAAGCTTGTAGACGACAGAAGGCAGAAATCTTGGATAAATAATTATGAATACAATACAAGATGTGTAGTCTATTTTGTGACTGTGATCTCATAACACACACACACACACACACACACACACACTTCTCAGTCCCAGCTTCTGCATTTAAAAGGCACCACAGTTAATTTGTTAAATCAATCCAAGTTAATGTTTTCAAAAGAAAACAAAACAAAATAATCCTATACAGGGTTGGATTACACACCCGAATCCTAAGCTCAGTCTCCACGGTGACACCACGGCAACACCCCTTCCACGTCTGCACCAGTGTGGGCCATCCCCATCTGTGAAATCTTAATTAAGTAGCGCTCAAATCTGCTTACCGAATTAAAACGGGTTGGGGGTGGGACTTCCTCAGCTACCAGATTCAAATTGTCTGCCTCCTGAACCGTTCGTCTTTCACACATGATTTACGATCCAGGAAGACGATCCTATAAACCAAATCCTACATTTTGATTCCCAGTCTCCCCAAAGACTGGACAATGGTTACAAAGTACGAGACGATGCATAACTCAGACTTAATAAGAAGATTATGACATGTAATTAGAGGCGAGTTCGTTTCGCGTACCTCCTGCTGAAACAGAATTGCTGTGCTGTGGACCAAATGGCAACAGTAATTGTTCACCAAGAGGCAATCTTCATAACGGGCCTGGCACCCACAGGGCACAGGACACAAAAAGGGGACTTGCATATGACAGATCAACAGAATGTCCATTTGGTCCCCGTGATCCGTTGGCACTGTTTTATCATGTCCGCCGCCTTACAAACGTCACCGTGTGCATCGGTGCAATATGTGGAACATCAGGTTGGGCTCGTCCCAATCCCTCCACTTTCCAAAACCTCTTTCACAACTTTCAATGTAGAGCATTTCCATTTCCATTCTCTCTGTTTACTATAATGAGTTCAGGACTGATTCTGACCCGACTGGGTTTAACACAATGCTACAGAAACCAAATTTCAATTAAAACAGAACAGAACGCATCATTCAGCAGGAGGTCAAAGCAAGAAAAAAAAAACTTGAGCAAAGAAATGCAAGAAAAAAACATCAAAATAAACAGGGACAGAATCAAAGAAAGGATGAAATGGAGTAAATGAATAAAATAAAAAATACCAAAGAAAAAGTAAGTGAATAAATGTCAGAGGAAGAGAGAGAGAGAGAGAGAGAGAGAGAGAGAGAGAGAGAGAGAGAGAGAGTGACAAAGAAGGAGGAGAAACAAATGAATTTAACATGAGAAAGAACAAAAGATAAAAAAGCAAAGAAAAGTAGAGAATGAGAGTAAGAGCATGAAGGACAGTGAAAAGACAAAGAATCAAATAAAGTACCAAAGTAGGTGAAATTAGACTGAATAAATAAATAAATAAGTGAATGAGTGATAGGAGTGAATATTAAATCATTGAAAGGATATAAATGGCTGATGAGTGGAATGAGAATAAATGAACGAGATGAAAGACTGAGATCAGAATGATTGAGTGACGGTTAACATGAATGACTGATATGAGAGTGAGAAATGAGAGAGATATAGGTGAGTCATAGTAGAGTGAGACAGAGAGACATGAAATATCAGAGAGAGTGATATAAGTGAGTGATATGAGAGAGAGATGAGTGAGTGATAGGAGAAAGCGATAAGTGAGTGACAGAGTGAGTGATATGAGAGTGAGATGTCGGAGAGATAAATGAGTGATAAGAGAGAGATGTCAGAGAGATATGAGTGAGAGATAGGGGAGAATGGTATGAGAGAGATGAGATAGAGATACGAGTGACATGAATGATATGAGAGAGATGAGAGATATGCAAGAAAAATATGAGCGTGAGAGATGAGTGAGTGATGAAAGAGACAGAGAGAGATATGAGAGAGATCAGAGTGAGATACGGCACTTATTTCTTGGTGTGGCACCAGATCAGAATGGATTCCTTTGATCCTCAGAAACTTTTGCTGAATTTAAATTATATTTTCACAGATTATTTATCATTTTATAAATTTGACTTGAACTCCAGGAGGCATGCGTGCGTGCATGTGTGTGAATGCATGCGTGCGTGCATGTGTGCTTGCGTGTGTGCATGCATGTGTGTTATAAATGTAAAGAGGAAAATAAAGCGAGTTTATTTTGGTTTTATTGCCTGTGAGACGTCTCCTGCTCCACACGTTCTGCTCATAATCAAATTAAACCCTGTAGCAGCAAAAACCCTCCAACTCTTCATGTCATGTGTTCTCTCAATCAAGAAGCACTTCACACACACACACACACACACACACACACACACACACACACACACACTAGTAGTTTATTAGTGGTGCCTGCTTCTGATTGCGCTCGACAGTGTCTAATTAACTGTCATTAGAAAACAGATGTGTGAGCCCAAGGCCTGAGCGGGATTATGGCGTGCAGGCTAGCCGCGACTCCGTGGGCTTCGTATAAACACACCAGCGCACAAAGCCACTTTCACGCTCCTCCTCCTCCACCCCAAAGCAATTACACGCTCAGTAATCAAACCATACATTCAGCATAAATATCTGGATGCATTAGTAAATAGGTGGAGGAGGAAAGAGAAAAGACAGGGAGCAGAAAAAAATAAATAACACAATGGCTCACTGTGTCGCGTCCACCCCAGTGCCTTCAGCAAATAAATAAATCAATAAATACATAAATACATACATAAATAAATAAATAACTCATTGCTTATTATTAATCATTCAGTGGCTCTCTGTGTGTGTGTGTGTGTGTGTGTGTGTGTGTGTACCAAACGTTTCACATACAACAATTTAAAACGACAAAAGGACGACATTTCATACATTTTGTGTGTGTATATATATATATATATATATATATATATATATATATATATATATATATATATATATGAGAAATAGCCAGTAACACTAATTTACAACAGAGACACTTTACGATGAAAACAAAGACAAAGAATCATAGAAAGACAAAAAATTAGGAAAATAAACAAGAAAGAAAATAAATTATCAAAATGGAGCGAGAGGAATACAGAGAGAAAGAAAGATAAAAAACAAACAAACAAAAATTATGAAGAAATGATGACAGGGTTGATAAAAAGAAAGAAGGAACAAACAATAGAAAGAATAAAACAAACAAACAAGAAAATACTTTCAAAAATTAATGTAAAAAAACAAATAGAAATAAGGAAGAAAGAAAAGAGCTACAAATAACAAAATAAGAAAAGAAATAAAAGACACACTATAAAGATGCAGAAAACCAACAAGAAAATTAGCACAAAAACCGCAAACCTCCACCAAGCCCAGTAATCCCATAATACCAGCCAAAAGGTGAAAAATTGTCCTATTCCCCAAAGATATTGAACCTATAAAAAAGACCGAGGATCCAGAATTCGATCCGGATCAACTCAATTATATATAGGCACACGGAACCAATTAGTGGTGTCAGCACCTGAAAGATGGACAGTCCCAGAAGAGCCACTCGGTGCAGGACCAGTGCGCGATTGTGCACGTTTATTAGAAACGGTCGGATTCACCCACACGAGTGAAAAACAAAAGGTCAGCTAGTGGTCAGACTCTGCTATCACTCCAAACAGAACACAAAACCTCCTGCGCTTCAGCATGACACATGTCTGGGTCCAAATCAGTGTGGTTAAACAAGCCTAATGACGCACCTGTCTGCCCCGAGTGGGCCGGTGGAGCGGGCGAACACTGACAGCAACTATATTAAGACATGCTTGACGTCTTGAAGTGACAGCAGCGAGGAGGAGGAGTAAACCAAAGGAGACAGAATGCACAGAATGATATTGATTTCACATGGACAAATCAGATGAGAGTTTGGAAGAGTTCATGCTCAGAATGGATCAAATATTTCTGCTCCACTTTTCACTGCCACAGTGCAACATGTAAAACTTCCTATAGCGAACACACACACACTATATACATATACATATATATATATATATATATATATATATATATATACAGTAAAACCTCCGCTGACGAACGCTTAAGCTCACGAACTTTTCGCCTCAAGAACATTAAATTTGCGAGCATATAGTCTCTGCTGACGAACTAGTTTTCGGCGGACGAACCAAACCACGCGGTCGAACAGCGCCACGGTGGCGGCCACGAGAAGCTGACGCACGCTCCTGGCGTCACAGTTCGTTCCACCCCTTTCTTTGAGTGCGG
>CM045733.1:7740000-7770000 GCA_024760905.1 Plotosus lineatus
CTCTCTCTCTCTCTCTCTCTCACACACACACGCAGTCTCTCTCACATACACACACACAATCTCTCTCTCTCTCTCTCACACACACACACACACACACACAGTCTCTCTCTCGCTCTCACACACAGTCTCTCTCACATACACACACGCACTGTCTCTCTCACATACACACACTATCTCTCTCTCTCTCTCTCCCTCACACACACACACACACACACACAAACTCTATCTCTCTCTCTCTCTCTCTCACACACACACACACACACGCACACACACAATGTGAAGCTGGTTTAAAACAGGATTAATTAGCGTGTTGAACTTGTGCTTTCTCACATCGTCCCCGTGCTGTGTTTAAATCCATCATCAGATCTACTGTAGTTGTTTAACAGTTTCTTTATTCATGACTCAAGTATTTATTCAAGTATGTTTTTAGTCGTGTTATTTATTTATTTTTCTTGATTTGTGGTACATTATTTATCATCATCATATCTGTTTATATATTCAGTTGAGACATTTGTTTGTTTCTTTGCACAACAATTATTTTTGGTTTATTTGTGAACTTACTTTCGTGACTTAACCGTGTATCTGAATATAGAATTTTCCAATTTCTATGGAATTTTATTTATTTGCTCATTAATTTACTAACTTGCTGAACAATTACTCGATTTACTTATTTATGATTTTAATGTTGAACTCTTTGTTTATTTGAGCCGCTAACGTGGAGAACTTGCCATTTCCAGGTAATTTCTTTGAGGCTGTTTTTTTTTATTTTTTTTTTTATTTTTTTATTATTTTATTTTTCCAATTTCAGCAAGTAAATTGTCTCTGCATTCCTGCGATATAATCTGAGAGGAACATTGGCGTGACTGTGTGTCCTCAGGCTACGCGCCTCATCATAGGAAGCGCGAATATCCACACTGCGAGTACTCACTGTTATAACCGTGTGAAATCAGGTGAGATGAGAACGAGATGAATGGCACAAACAATAAAACTGATTAAAAAGTACGGAACAGAAATTAAAAGACATGAATAGAGGCGGAGTGAAGTACTGTCTAGACGAGAGCACATGGTGAGGATCACACGCATTTGTCACTCTCTCTCTCTCTCTCTCTCTCTCTCTATCTATCTAGCTCTCTCTCTCTCTGTGTGTGAATTGCAGCTCAGTTCAAGCCGGTTGAATTTCCCAAACTGAGAAAATAAAAGATCCAGAATCCTGCGCTCAGCGGGAAACGTGCCTGTCCATGTCGTGACCAAAATGACACTCCCAGAGCCATCTTCCTCTCCTCCTATCACCTCACCTGCACTCATTTCACCCCTCACGTCTCTCCCTACCCCGTTGTCCCTTTACTCAGCACTCAACACAAAGCAATAGCATGCTGCTATTTATAGCTGGAATAAGTCGCAGCTCTCAGCGATACGCTCAGGGATTCTGCAATGTGCGTCATAATACAGAGACACACAAAAAAAAAAAAAAACAGGAAATTTTTAAAAATCCAATATAACCGAGAGTGACGGAAGAAAAATATTTTATTTATAGTAATTGAAACCTTAAAACACGCCATTCAAAAAACAATGATGGAATTTTTTTTATTACTTCCTGTAGATGGCGTCCTCCTGTACGAATGCATTCTTGAAATCTGCTGTTGAGATTCCTCATGAACTTCACCCTGAATCCTCTGGTTTAACTCATCCAGAGTTCTTGGTCGAGTCGTGTACACTGTACTCTTGAGATAGCCACACGAGAAAAAAAAAAAATCACCAACGGACAAATCTGGCGATGTGAGAGGCCGGGGAACGTTACCGAATCTTGAGATCACCGAACAATTCTTGCACAGCCTCCAATGATTTCCGTGCAGTGTATGATGTCGTTCCATTCTGTTGAAACCAAGTTTCTCTTCAAACTTGTTCATCCAACATTTTATCTCGTCTCGCCGATTGTTATGGTAAATTAACAGGTAAATAAAAGGTAATATAGTAGTCTATAGGGTCTATGAATTCGAATAAAGAACAATTTAATTATAAACTTAATGCTTTAATCCAACGTTTTGCATCCCTCCGGATCCTTCAGCTCGGTGGGGAAGGTAAATAGCGTGAACGGCGGAAGCCATGTACACGAGTTAGTCCAAAATTTGCAGGCATGTATTCTGCAAACTAGCTTTTTCCAACGCTCGGGACGATCCATGCCGTTCCCACAGTTCACTACGGCACAATGCGCACCTGACACGTTGATAATTTAAGGCTTAAGGCAGACTTTAAGCATCAGTTGTTCGGATGTGTTTCCATACAACAGCAAGTGGCTGCAATAAAGTTTGGTAGCAGTGACCCTCGGATCAGCTGTTGGGTCACGTTCCCCGCACAGTCGTAATGTGAACTGTGTCTATTGGCGTGAAAATTATTTTAGATTGGCACAAGGAATTACTGGCACTGTGCCAGTAAATTTCCCATCTTTGTTTTGTTTCAAGTTGCACAATCTACAACTTGTTTGTAAATACAGTCGGCCCCCAATTTACGAAGACGCCATTGTACGAAGTCCCCGGATTACGAAAAACATTTTCTTGAGTTTCCGTCCCCGAAATACGAAACAATCCCCTCTTACAAAAAGAAATTCAAGATTCAAACGCACTAATCAAAATTTCAAACAATCAAACGAGTTGCTCTCATTGGCTGTCTCTCAACATCCCGCCCCGCTGGCCTCCCAGATAGAGACAGAAGGAAGCTTCACGCTTTACTTTAGTTTTTTAAGTTGTTTTAATTCAGTAAATGTTTAATAAATGTGGGCGCATTTGAACTCATCTGGAATTCCGATCCCTCAAGGAATCAAATTAAAGTTGAGTTTGTCAAGCAGGGAATGCGCTTTGAATTCACGTCTTGTGGGCGTGGCCCGCAGTGCGCGCAAGAGGAGAGAGAGGTGTATGTGTGTGTGTGTTCATAAAAATGTTTAATAATGGTTTAATTAATAAATATGTTAATAAAATGGGTTAATGGTTTAATAAATAATTTTCCTTTTAACACATATTTCTGAATCCAAAATTGGTGTACTTTTATCATTTTTAAAGGGTTTATGGGGTTTATCCAGTCCAAGGACAGGAGCCTTGGAACAAATTAGGCGTTTAACATGTAAAATGCAACCCCGACTTATGAAATCCCTGCGATACGAAAATGGCTCTGGAACGGATTAATTTCGTAAATTGGGGGCCGACTGTAATGTTAAAAAGCTGTTCGGCATCTCTCAGAAATACACCGATTCACGAATGAGACATTTTGGGGTAGACTGGTTCCGTCTATGAATATAGAATGCATGCATTGTGTGTATATAACATAGTGGGACCTCGGTGTTATGGAACCAGTCTACCCCAAAATGTCTCATTCGTGAATCGGTGTATACACACAATGCATGCATTCTATGAATATACACAACCGTACATCAGAGCATCAGTGCAAGTCCCGACCTTGAGCATATCCACGTGATTCTGATCCGGAAGACCATTTTAATTACTGATTTCGAGTTGATATTAGAACTTGTGTTCCCGAGTTAAATAATACAGTAAACTGTAAGCGACCTACGAACGATGAATAAATTCTCTCAGCACAAATTCTTCTTGTTTTTACATTTTTTAAATCAACACTTTTGTCTGCAGATTGGCCCAGACCTCACATTTCAATTGCAAATTTTGAAATATTTTATGGGGGCGGCCCCGCAGACCCCCACCCCATTCAAGAGGAGGATGCCGCGCTTCTCACACCTTGGGCCTGACATCAGCCTTCGTGCTGTAGAAGGATATATATCTATATATCTCTATCTCTCTCTCTCGCTCTCTCTCTCTCTCTCTCTCTCTCTCTCTCTATATATATATATATATATATATATATATATATATATATATATATCACACACACACACACACACACACACACACACACACATATATATATATATATAAAAGCCAAAAAGATATACTGTGTGTGTCTGTGTGTATATATATATATATATATATATATATATATATATATATATATATATATATATATGTGTGTGTGTGTCTGTGTTTGTGTGTGTGTAGCTCATACTGAAATTTCTTACTTTCTTTTCTCAGGATAAAGTTTTAATTCATGATGGAAAGGACTAACGACATTCAGTAGTAATCGTCTGTGAAAAGGAAAAATTACTGTGACAAATGTTGGGCTTGATAAACAGCGAGAGGTTTAAAACTCGCCACAAATGAAATCATAAATCAGGAGTCGTCGCTTCACTGAGAATATTGCAGTTGTCTGGATCTGAGCCTCCAAACATGGAGCGAGCCTGCTGCCAATCCAGTGATAAAACCCAAACGAGACCTTAAGTACCACAAATAAGAGCATTGTCCAGAAGAGGCGGCTGATTGGGAAGTTCAAAGGGAGTTGATTGACAGATGCTACAGGATCCATTCAGCCCCTCTCAATAATAGTAATAATAATAATAATAATAATAATAATAATAATAATAATAGTAATAATAGTAATAATAATAATAATAATAATAGTAGTAGTAAGAGGCCCCATGCAGTGCTGATTTGGGTCAGACAGGCCCACTGATGAACGCCGCTCTTGTTCTTCAGGCGGCCACGTCCCAATTACAGTGTGTCTCTTTGCGAGAATGTTACAATCAGGCAGGTGTGAGAAAGTATAGTTGACGGTTAAGTAAACAGTGAATGCGACTCTATAGAGCGCAGCAACCTTCAGATCATCTCCTGCAAATGTAACACAGAGCGTGAAACTGGGCCCAGATTCTATTCATTCTTCATCCACCATGGTTTCCTCCACTGTGTCCATATCCCAGCAATGGACATGTACATCAATGACGGTGCATATGTGTGTGTGTGTGTGTGTGTGTGTGTGTGTGTATACATGTTTGATAAATATTGTAACGTTTTATTTTCCTTTGAACCTCTGAATTAATATTTATTTGTATAAACACTGTTTCTGAGACCTGCTGCGCATCTGGTTTACATGGAGTCGACCAACTTCTGTTACCTGTGAGCAGGTCTTCCAGCCCAGGATGATTGGACCACATTCCACAGATTTTCTGGATTTCTCAGTTCTGCCTCAGAAGCTGCATTTTTGATGTCACCCCACAAGTTTTCTATTGGATGAAGGTCCAGAATTGGGACACCGCTCCAGAACCTCAATCTTGTTGGTCTGGAGCCGAGATGTTGCTGATTACTGGTGTGTTTGGGGTTGTCGTCTTGTTGGAACCCATTTCGAGGGCATTTCCACTTCACTATAAGGCAGCACGGCCTCTTCATGTGTTCCGATGGATTCAAAACTGATCCAGGATCCCTGGGATGTGATAAATAGACCCGACACCGTAGTATGAGAAACATCCCCAGATCGTGATGCCTGTTCCAATAGGCTTCAACGTCCCCACAGTGCACCTTGGTGTGAATTGAGTGTTTGGGGCTCGTCTGATAAACTGTCTCCACCCACTAGACCCAAACAGAACAATCTTACTTTCATCAGTCCACAGAATGTTGTTCCGGTTCTCTTAACTCCAGTCAATGTGCTCTTTGGTAAATCGTACCCTCTTCAGCACGTCTTTTTTTCAGCGGTGGGACGTTGCGGGGCGTCTCCTAATTGTAATAGGACTCACAGGTAACTTTAGACCTTCTCTGATCTTCCTGGAGCTGATTGTTGAGTTCTTGATATTTTGACTCTTCGTCCGTTCGAATGGTAGCTTCAGGTTTTGTTGCCATTTTAAATCATTTGGGATGATTTTATCTGAGCAGCCTCTCATTCTCCACCCTTTATCTGTTTCCCCCTCCAATCAACTTTCTAATCAAGGCACAATGTGGTTCTGAACAATGTCTGGAACGACCCATTTTCCTCAGAATTTCAGAGAGAATGTTCTATAACCAGCAGGTACAACATCCCCCACCTTCCTTCCTTAAATAAGGACTATAACTGCAAAAAAGAAAAGTATATATTTTAAGTAAATGATGCGTTTTTATCGGTATCCGACATGCCGTTCTGCAGAAGGTGTATTTTACATGGCGCGAGTGTCTTTCCAACCTGTCCCCTGAATCTTAATCTTGGTTCCCCTGACAAGAAATACAAACATTGCTGACTTTCGCCTGTTTCTGCCCTGCGATGGCCTGGCGAGCCGTCCAGGGTGTCCTCTGCCCTCGCCCGGAGTCGACTGGGATGGGCGCCAGCCTCCGCGCAACCCTAATTAGGTTTAAGCGGTGACAGACATCTCTGCTCATCACTTTACAGCATTACATACTTCATGCAGTTCTGAAACACTGCAGTACAGAAACATAATTGTTGCCCATCCAAAAATATCGACTACAAAATACAGATTATATAAGAATCCTGAAACTTGGAAGGTCAAAGCTACCCGCAGCATAACGCTACAGACATGAGCTTCTGTAATCCTTCACATGGAACATGAAAAAAGTCCTTTTGGGCTTTTTACACCCGAGCCGAGTGGCTCATCAGGGCGGTGCTTTTCCCCGGTTTCCGTAGCGTGAAGCGACCAGGAGTTCAACTCCTCCTTAATGGGACGCTACTCCATCGCAAGTTCCCTTCCCAGTATATTTTACTGGTACCCATTTATACTGCTGGGTGGACAGAGGCACACTGGTGGTTGAGACCTTGCCCAGGAGTCTTAGCATAGTGGGGGTCTAACTGGGATTCAAACATACAACCTGCCGATCATGAGCACAGCACCCTAACCACTACGCCACCGGCCTCACAAGATGGAAAATAAACACATTAAAAAAAATAAGAGCACATTTTAATTTTAAACACCGGTTGCTCCAGAAGATGAAGAAAATCGTCACATGATAGAAATAGAAACATAAATTAACTTCAGCAAATGAGACGTTAAATTCTCTTCAGATTTATTCATACATGGTCTGTTAGAAATAATCATCATCATTTAAATTAATAAATATTTTATTGTTTTTTCAGCTCTTACTCAAGTTTTTCACAAGGTTGAAACTCAGCCTTCACTTTAATTACGCAAGCTTTTTCCTTCTTATCACATTTTGTCCATCAAACTGAAACAGGTTAATTATTTTAATCTGTCGATAAAACCCCCTTGTGCTGATTGATATAATTTAAATGTAATTTTCCCGTAGTTTAAAATTATCCGTAGCCCTCTGGGGAAGTTTTAACTGATTAATTTTGAGAACTTCCTTTCCGTAACAACTGCTTTTCAGGAGTTTTACGACCATCTGAACTTTACAGCACGAAGACTTACTGATTTCTCTCAAACATGACACGGTTGGAAAAAAAAATCCCATGTTTCAATAGAAATAAAATAACTATGAAAGACATACTGCAAAAATAACAACACTGAGGACTCTCCTCCCCCTTAAACGCCTGTCTGCTCTTTTGGCTGTCTGGTGAAGCACTAGGTATAAATGGGAGGAGCGGCTACAAATCGAGTGAGTGCTGTGCACTGTACGTGTTTCAGTGTTCCTTCTACTCTACGAATTTTCTTTGGGATGTAAAGTCTTCTGATAAAAACTAATTGAGAAAATAAAGCATTGCCTGTGCAATGACCTCATTCCCTCCTTGCTTACCAGGCTTCTACAGACTACTCGCAAATTCACGGGGTGGGAGTTGAGTTTCGCTGTTCGTGGGCTCCCTTAATGCCGGTGGACAAGCTCACGAGTTTGTTCAAATATCGACCAACCACACTGTTTACTGAGAGACGGACAAATCAGTAAATGTTGTACTTCTGTTTCTTGCCCTTACCTCACACATCTCATCCTCTTCCGTGGGAAAAAGCCTATGAATGGTAATGTGGAAAATGACTCGGCTAAATATTGACCACTCGGAGTCACCTCAGCTATTCGGGGCTGAAGAGACAGAACTTAGCAACCACTCGCGATGCCTGTCACACAGTAAGAACGTAAAATAAGTTCTGCATGTCACGTGTGGAATTTGGGAATATGAATATTGCCCTGTGAAGCCAGCAAAGCACGACAAGCCACGACATACAAAATATACAATTTAAAAATATGACCAAATAAAACAGAATAATAACTTTTAGTTTAAACTGAAACAAAACATAAATTGAACAAGGGTCCCATAATAAAGATAGTCACCAAGCAGCTGCAGTATAATTTAGAGACCGCGCGCGCTGGAGGTAAAAAGCTTGGAATCCCGCGTGTCGAGGATGGACTTGGGTGATGGAGTCTTGAACGACGAAACTTGGGTGAAGTGCATTTCATGATCCGCCTTGGATGATTCTCCCTAGATGATCCGCCACGATGAGTTTCCTTAGATGATCTACCCCAGCTGGTCGGCAATGGGTCCTTAATATAGATTTCCTAAAGTTCGGGAAAGTTCCATTCTGGAATATTCCAAATCACTTGACCCGCCACCAGGACGCATGCACAACTAGGTCTATGCTGGAAAGTTCCTGACCCAAAACGAGCTGAGTAATACCATGTGTCACTGCACACTAACTGAATATTATAATTATATACAATGTTTATCCACACACATTTATATTTACAAGTACACATTTATTGACATGCCCATAACATGCAGAACACATGGGGACAAAACACCGACTGTAATTTGGGCATAAAAGCAGCAGAATACAGGCATCGATAAAGAGGGCGGATATAAAAATGGTACATTATTTAATTTATTAAATCGCTGATGCTTTCATTCAAAGCAACTTGGAACTGAGACAGTATAAAAGTGAGGAGTTGAAGGGTTTTGCCTGTGGGGTTTTTTTTTAATTCCTTTGCACAAAATAAAATAAAAAAAAGAGCTCCACCCATCCCGTGTTCCACATTTACGCTGTTTAAACATAGTTCTTTGGGTGGCCTTATAGGAAAAAGTTTAAGGGTCCTCGTTTGAGTGGTTCCTGACGTCTCAGTCTTGATTCCCGTGTGGCATGTCGACAAGGTGCAGTGACTATTAACCCGGAGATCGCAAGGTCAAATCCAGGTTCATGCCGCAGTCGAGTCAATGCCAATGCTGGGAGTCCATGGGAGGTAATTGATTGAGCTCTCATGCGAGGGAGCGACGGCATACGCTCACTTCCCTGTCACTCACAGCGACCGCCAGCCAATCGTTCACGTCGGTGAGCTCATTCGTATGAAGGTTACCTTCGAGTGTGTTGGACCGCCCCCAAATACACGTGCCACAGTTCGAAAAGTGGCAGGTGGCTGGCATCGGATGTCACAGAGGGGGACTGCTTCTGCCCCTCTCGGGTCAGAGGTGGTCATGTAATAGGGAAACCGTGTAATAGGGAAGACAATACCTGATGGGTGTGAATTGGATATGAACAAATCAGGGAGAAAAATGGGCGGGGTCACCCTATCAGTCTTACCTAACATGAATGACTTCATGGTGGAACATGACAGATAATTTTATCCTTTCAGGCACCAATCGACATTACAACCCTATTGTTTTGGGCACTTCAATTCAAAGACGTGACAGCCAGAGAGCCACCTTTCTTTGTGGGAGGGTGTGGCTTAAATGCACAAAGTTTGGTTGTGTAGAAATTAACCACAGGACAATGCATTCAATTCAATCGTCGCATTATAAATGCACCCAAGACTTTCCGGATGTTACCGCAGATTCTCCTGAAGGTCAAGCGAGTGCAGAGCAGACGCTTGTGTTTCTCAGGTAAGTACACGCCACTTCCATCCATATATATATATATATATATATATATATATATATATATATATAAAAACAAAAAAAAATATGTAATATATATATACACACATTTTTTTTTTTTTTTTGCATAAGACGGCTTCCAAAACTTACCCGAATGGTCACAGAATGGCCACGGTAATCCCAGCCCTGATGCTCACGCATCAATAACTATTAGAATTAGCTCACAGAGCTGTAAACCCTGAAGACAAAAAGCACTTTCATTGTCTGGAGATCAATAAATCGTTAATTCCAGTGATAATAACTGACTGCCTTCTTTGTGCAACAGGAAAAAAAGATGCACTGATTCTGAAACACACTGAGTCGCATCCACCACACCACCACCACCACCACCACCGCCCCGACACACCTTGGCTTGCATGAAGCTGCATCAGGATCATCCGTCTACGAGATGAACGGTTCTCCAGTGAAAAATACTTAGAAAATGGCTCTTTAAAAGAACTCATTCAACCGAACTGCACGTTTAATGTGAAAACCACCCATAATTTCACATGAACTGAGAAACAAACAACCAGTAAGATCGCTTCTGGTCTGAGAGTACTCGGGGGTGGGGGTTTGGAATTCATAGGAAGATCAGTGGAAAGAATTCCTCTAGTCACCCCCCCACCCCCCCACCCCCACCACCACCACCACCACCCACCCCATACAGTCTCTATCCCCTGGCAGCTATTTACACCCCGAGCGGCTCCATCGCCTCAGCCTGGGACTAAATTGAAATTGGTTTGAGGTACGTTGTCAGTTGATTGAATGTGAAAAGGAAGCCATGGCGAAACAAATAGCATCTGGTGCAATGGTCTTCACACACAACCAGTGGTGCTTCTGAAAAAGTCGATGAGTGTGAAAGTGTAATATGTAAAAGCAGCCAATTAAGTCTGGGCTTCAATTCTACCAACATCTCAAAGTGTGAAACAGAAGCATTTGTTATTCCTTCGCCTTAAAAGGTGAGAATGTATCAGCGAAATGCAATGTGGTTTCTGTCTACACCTCCCATTACCACGTGTGAACGCGAAAGACGTGAACTAGAGCTATGTACCTCATGGAAGTCCCCAAAAAGAAATTTTTTTTTTAAATTATATATGTATATTTTTCCTGGAACGAACAAGGTGTCAAGGGCTTCGACGGTGTAGGTTCTGGAACATGATTATTATTTGTCCTTTTACGCCACATGACGACAATGATGCAGTCACGGGGACATACCGTAACGCCAAGGATGAGAAAGACGTCCTCGCCACAAGGTAAGATGACGTCTTTATAAAAGCAGTGAGAAATAACGGCGTGCTTTTCTGTGATCCGAGTGCCATCGGCGATCATCTTTCATCCGCGTGAGAAGCAATGACGTTGATGATAAAGCTTAACTCACTACAGGTTGCATCAGACGAATAAACACAATCCCAAACCATTCATAACACAGCAATAGATAGAGCCGTGTACAAATCTTTAATAAAATAAACAAACAAATAAACTACGGCACACATGTTCTGGAAGATAAATGCCAAAATGTTCTTTTGATTAACGTCGCTATGACAGAACAGTCCTAAATTATTATCATTATGGTCGGCAGGAATCAGGTTGTTTTTCCCTCTTCCATTTTTCACCTTGGAAAGAATCGGATTTCTGATGGAAAGGCTTCTTACAGTCCCAAAGGCTGAGTGGTAATTTGATAGGTATAAGTTATAACATGACATCTACACTGCGCGGGCGCTCAACCCAGCTGGAGTTGATCAGATTTGTCTGAATAACACATTATACATACACATATTCCTGCTGCCTATATTTTTATTGCAAACCCGTGTTCTCAAACAGTAAATTTTCAAAATGTAATTATTGGTCAGTGAGCAAATATTTCAACCGCCAGGGTTCAGGTAGACGACATAAACGACTCCCAGTACTTCAGAACTTGAGAAAGTTAAAGCGAAGGCCCGGTTTCTTTCTTTTGTTCCTTTAATAACACGGATACAGGGGGCTCAATTACACCCGAGACGTCCCGCTATCCCAGCCGACAATCAGATCAATAGAGAGGAAGTGGAAGCTGCATCAGACTACTGCATCAAGTACGACCAGGACAAGACCCTCCCTCCCTCCTTACCTCAAAATAAGCTCTTATAACATGATGTAAACCAGTGACAAAAGACACAGCGGGGCAAGCAGTCACTCTGAGGGAGTTTCAGAGTACACAGATGCACTGCCCAGTCATTTCAGAAACTCTGAAGGATGCACAGGAGAAGAGGGTAGGAAAAAAAAACCCAAATTACTGAAGAAGAGCCATCAGAAAACACCCGGTCAGACGGACCAAGTGAGATTGTGCTTTATTTCTCTTTCGTTGTTGGGATAATAAAAAGACTGAGAACCTGTTACTGATGAGCTTCAAAGCACTACATGTGGAACAGAAATAACACAAGTCGTACATTAATTAACATCATACCTGCAGTGAAACACGGTGGCGGCGGCACCCTGCCTTTCAGGCTTTTTTCATCTTCAAAATCTGGGCTTCTTGTCAAAATTGAAGGGCAAATAGTCACATACTGTAAGACATTACAACACAGAACCTGATGCAAAGTTCCTTTCAAACTACACACCGTGATACGACTGAAAAATTCCTCGTAACACTTTCTCCTTCTTGCAGTAACAATATTTACTACAATATACAAAGCCCTGACATCCAGAGTGGCCGAACCAACAGAAAAGCTCACGATTATGATTCAAGGGCATAAGGGGACCGTTCTGGCATGCATGACCTTATCCACTTCTGTCAGAATGTCACCTTATCTCATTTTTCAGATTTTGTGGTTTAGAGCGCTGGGGCTGTCAAGCGCTTCATATACTGTGCTATTAAAATAATGCTGCGAGATATAATCACAGCAGCACATGCAGAGTGGTTATAAGCATACAGATGCCTGGAAGCCAGGGGGCGTTTCCCTGTGGTAAACCAAATAAAGAGAGATCGCTCATAGTTACTCCATTTCACCGAGTCGAACATGAGTTGACAGCCGATTGTGCACTTGGTGCAGAGCCGACTATCAGCAATGTACGACAAGAAAAAGGGTGGTTTTATAATATAAACTTCCATTGGATCGTGAGAAATACAGAACCTTTATCATTTTATTAAAACTTGAAATCATGTGGAATAATAATAATCATAATAATAATAACAATAATAATATAAGACAGTTTAATTCCAAATTTCACTCTAATTTCAAATCAAGTTGCATGTTTAGTGCTTCTTGGAGTTTTGGTGTCCAAATAAAGTAAGTTTCTTTGCCCCCCCCACACACACACACACACACACACACCGTCACGCCCTTTTGTTATAAACATACCTCCACCCGAGTTTGGGCAAAAATATTGTAATCACCAACGTTTTAGAGTCTGTCCGTCTATTTGTCAGTCCACCCCGAATAAAATCCTTCCCAAACCCAAGCAAACATTTTCAGCAAACCTCATATGTAGACAACCCGCCCGTACTCTGGAGATGACCTGACATTGGGATGTCTCAGTCAAAATGGCAAGGACCGAGATCATAAATTGTCAGAGAGCGAGAGAGAGAGAGAGACAGGAGAGAGAGCGAGCGAGAGACAGACAGAGAGACAGACAGACAGAGAGAGAGAGAGAGAGAGAGAGAGAGAGAGAGAGAGAGAGAGAGAGAGAGAGAGAGAGATTGCTCATAACTTCGTGTGGATTCTTTTGCTTTGGAAACCTAACAGGAAACTAGTGATGGACTTTTATATAAGAAACTAAAGTCCTTTAGGAGGTTTTTTTTTTTTTTTTGCAGTACATTTGGTCACATACCTAACATAAGACGAGCACACAGGTAATTCAACCGATACTCACACAAACACGACACTCTAAAAGTGCCCGGTCTGGTGCTTTTCAGTACTCCTTATATGAATTGGCCAATCAGAGCACACAGGTGCTCATATCCAGTGGGTGTCACCAGAATAATAGAGGATATTAATAAGAATAAGAGGATATTATGCTACACACTTTTAAACAATACTTACAATTACATTGTTTACACGTCAGTTCACCTTCCACGTGCACATTCACAACATTGAACCCTTACATTGTAATACAGGACAACACAGGAAAATCACCACATCACTGGAACTACTGAACCGATACCAAATCGGACCGAAAGAATTTGAAAATCAGACATGAAATGCATCCAATCTTCAACTGCTGACATACCGACAAACACTACCTGCTTTAATAACATAACACACGTGCATGCGTAATGTACTGTACACGGAAAATGAGTTCACAGGAAGTGCTTCTGAGTGCAATTCTTATGAACCTGGACTGAAGGATCTGCCCAAGATCCCTCCATAATAATATTTGTAATACAGTAAGCCCCCGACCATTCACGGTTCACCGGTCGCGCCTCCGCATACTTGCAGATTAGCAGCAGTCCCGGCAAATTATTGGCGCGTGATTCAAATTTAGCCAATGACTGAGAGCTTTTGTTTCTCCCTCCTGATGATTGGTTGTAGATGATGTGTACACCTCTTTTTTTCTCTTTCGCACACGTTATCAACGTGATTGCCTGAATTGTGAATTCACGCTTTTTCGTGTGGTTTTAATGATTATTTAAGCGTGATGGTATCACTCAAATGCCCTGCATTTTCTCTAGATTCTGGTAAGGAGCCTACGTGCATTATTTATTCATAAATATCATCACAGTACAACATTTAAAAATGTTTATTAATCATTTCTACATTTTACTGCATTATTACTGTATTAATGAGTAAGACTGGACATAGAATGTGTTTAACGCGCAGATTTTAGCGCATGTAATATCATGGATAGGGTTTTAAAACCACGTCAATAACGCGCAGATTTTCAGGATCCACAGGTAGGGGCAGAACACATCCCCGCGAATAACGGGGACCTTCTGTAATATGAAATACACAGACATAAAAGGACTTTACTTCCCGCGTAAAAGATCATCAATTAAAAACACCCAGTACAGCTAACTGGGTTATCAAAGGACGGCCGTGTCTCTCACTGTCTGTGGTGAGAGGTTCATGTAAAAAAAAAAACAAACAAAAAAAAAAACATTGCTGACTTTTGTTACGAGTAGGCTACACAATCATCAGCGTGTTTCTGCCCTGCGAAGGCCTGGCAAGCTGTCCAGGGTGTACTCTACCCTCGCCAGGAGTCGGCTGAGGCTGGCACCAGCCTCCTGGCGACCCTAATTAGGATTAAGCGGTTACAGAAAATAAATGAATGAATGAAAAAGCCCACAAAGCACAATAGATACGGAACTTAAAACAATACAGAACCTACTTATCAGCCTGTACATAAACCGATACTACAAACAACTGTGTTTACTTCCGTTTTTTTTTTGCAAAAATTAAAGAACGACCAACTTTAATGTCACAGGCTATGGTCAGAGGTCTCTTCAGGACCAGTTTATAAAGTGAAGGGAATGGCCTGCCATTGTGAAAGACTGTATACACAAGAGGTGCAGCCTGGTTCCTGTGGTTCATATTTATCCAGAGTTTTATACCACGAATCAGGGTGGTTTTTAATGGAGGTTTTAATTGCCCTCATTATAATGACTTCAGTACATTTTGAATCTGTGATTTGAGCAGAATTGTCTGAAAACACAATCGCTCATGAGGAGTGAAAAAGCTCTCTGAGCATTCAACTTCAAGTCCAAGTCTGGCACATTAGAAATAAATAATTATGTTTTTTAAACAATCACCATTAATTGGTCACAATGTGCAATATAAAAAATATGAACTTATGCAAACTTGATATTTGTACGGTAATATTTGATAGGTCAGAGTTAAAAAGAAGAAAGATCTCCCTGCCCCAAAGGAGGTTTTTAAACCGCTCAGAGAGAAAAATAAAATTGATTGCTGTTTCCTTTACAGCGCCAAACTGTTCCAAACATATAAACTGGACCAGGGGCTCACGCTTCCAAGAACATACTGCACATTCACTCCTCTGTATTTCAAATGCAGGACTATGTGCTGAGTCTTCAGTTCTTTTTTTATCATCCAGGTTTTTAAAATTGTTATCCAGCACTTACACACAAAGATTCCTCAATTTTTTCTTCTTCATCATCATCTTTATGACACGTCCTTCCAGATTCCGGCTAAAATTTAAAACACAGAAAGCGTTCCCTAGTGTCGCCTATTATAGGCTACTGCTGTGGTGCAAAAATGCCCCTATTTAAATACACAGGAGTCAGTCGAATTCTTGATGATTCATCACTGTCTCATATATATATATATATATATATATATATATATATATATATATATATATATATATATATATATGTGTGTGTGTGTGTGTGTGTGTGTGTATAAATATAACCCATACAGATGTCTTTTTAGTTTGCTTTTCCTCATGTTCATGTTTCTGTGATCCATTAAAACTTCAGATTATAATATATAATTAGATTTTTATAATGTATCATATATATAAAAACAATACTGGTTGTAAAAGAGTGACGTGAACATATGTGCAGTGGTATGAAAAAGTATCTGAACCTTTTGGAATTTCTCACATTTCTGCATAAAATCACCATCAAATGTGATCTGATCTTTGTCAAAATCACAGAGATGAAAAAACAGTGTCTGCTTTAACTAAAACCACCCAAACATTTATAGGTTTTCATATTTTAATGAGGATAGCATGCAAACAATGACAGAAGGGGGAGGAATAAGTAACTGAACCATCACATTTAATATTTTGTGCCCCCCCTTTGGCAGCAATAACTTCAACCAGACGCTTCCTGTAGCTGCAGATCAGTCTGGCACATCGATCAGGACTAATCTTGGCCCATTCTTCTTTCCAAAACTGCAGTAGTTCAGTCAGATTCCTGGGATGTCTGCAATGAATCGCTGCCTTGAGGTCATGCCACAGCATCTCAATGGGATTTTAGTCTGGACTTTGACTTGGCCACTCCAGAACGTGTAGTTTGTTCTTCTGAAACCATTCTGAAGTTGATTTACTTCTGTGTTTTGGATCATTGTCTTGTTGCAGCATCCATCCTCTTTTCAGCTTCAACTGTCTGACAGACGGCCTCAGGTTTTCCTGCAAAACATCCTGATAAACATTTTAATTCATTTTTCCATTAATGATTGCAAGTTGTCCAGGCCCCGAGGCAGCAAAACAGCCCCAAACCACGATGCACCCTCCACCATGCTTCACGGTGGGGATGAGGTGTTGATGTTGGTGAGCTGTTCCATTTTTCCTCCGCACATGACGTTGTGTGTTCCTCCCAAACAATTCAACTTTGGTTTCATCAGTCCACATAATATTTTGTCAAAACATCTGTGGAGTGTCCAAGTACCTTTTTGCGAACATTAAACGAGCAACAATGTTTTTTTTAGACAGCAGTGGCTTCCTCCTTGGAGTCCTCCCATGAACACCATCCTTGGCCATTGTTTTTCATATAGTTGATGTGTGCACAGAGATATTGGACTGTGCCAGTGATTTCTGTAAGTCTTTAGCAGACACTCTGGGGTTTTGTTTACCTCTCTGAGTGTTCTGCGCTGAACTCTTGGTGTCATCTTTGGTGGACGGCCACTCCTTGGGAGAGAAGCAACAGTGCCAAACTCTCTCCATTTGTCGACAACTTCTCTGACTGTCAATTGATGAACATCCAGACTTTTAGAGATGGTTTTGTATCCTTTCCCAGCTTTATACAAATCAACAATTCTTGATCGCAGGTCTTCAGACAGTTCTTTTGAGCGAGCCATGGTGCACATCAGACAATGCTTCGCATCAAGACAATTCTTACCAGATGTGTATTTTATAGTGGGCAGGGCAGCTTTAAGCCACTCATCAGTGATTGGGCACACACCTGACTAAAATTGTTTGGTAAAAATTGGTTTCAATTGTTCTTTAAGTCTCCTTAGGCAGAGGATTCAGTTACTTATTCCTCCCCCTTCTGTCATTGTTTGCATGCTTCTTCTTCTTTTCCTTTCGGCTGTTCCCTTCAGGGGTCGCCACAGCAAATGATCTGCCTCCATCTCTCCCTATCCTCTGCATCTTCTACTCTTACTCCAACGACCTTCATGTCCGCCTTCACCGCATCCATAAATCTTCTCTTTGGTCTTCCTCTGGGCCTTTTGCCTGGTAGTTCCAACCTCAGCATCCTACGACCAATATACTCACTATCCCTCCTCTGTACATGTCCAAACCATCTCAATCTAGCCTCTCTGACTTTGTCTCCAAAACATCTAACATGTGCTGTCCCTCTGATGTACTCATTTCTGATCCTATCCATCCTCGTTACTCCCAAAGTGAACCTCAACATTTTCATCTCTGCTACCTCCAACTCTGACTCCTGTCTTTTCCCCAGGGCCACTGTCTCTAAACCATACAACATCGCTGGCCTCATAACCGTCTTGTACACTTTTCCCTTCATTCTTGCCGATACTCTCCTATCACACATCACACCGGACACTTTTCTCCATCCATTCCAACCTGCCTGCACGCGCTTCTTCACCTCTTTTCCACACTCTCCATTGCTCTGGATTGTTGAGACTAAGTACTTAAAATCCTCCACCTTCTTTATCTCTGCCCTCTGTAACCTCAAAGTTCCTCTTGGATCCTTGTCGTTCACACACATGTATTCTGTCTTACTAAGACTAACCTTCAATCCCCTCCTTTCCAGGGCATACCTCCACCTCTCTAGATTTTCCTCCACTTGGTCTCTGCTCTCACTACAGATCACTATGTCATCTGCAAACATCATAGTCCATGGAGATTCTTGTCTAACCTCATCTGTTAGCCTGTCCATCACCATAGCAAACAAGAAGGGGCTGAGAGCTGACCCTTGATGCAGTCCCACCTCCACCTTGAACTCTTCTGTCACACCGACAGCACACCTCACCACTGTCTTACATCTATCATACATGTCCTGCACCACTCTAACATACTTCTCTGTCACTCCAGACTTCCTCATACAATACCACAGTTCTTCTCTCGGCACCCTGTCATATGCTTTCTCCAGATCCACAAAGGCACAATGCAGCTCCTTCTGACCTTCTCTGTACTTCTCTATTAACATCCTCAAAGCAAACACTGCATCTGTGGTGCTCTTTCTTGGCATGAAACCAAACTGTTGTTCACAAATGCTGACCTCTGCCCTTAGTCTTGCTTCCACTATTCTTTCCCATAGCTTCATTGTATGACTCATCAACTTTAATTGTTTGCATGCTATCCTCAATAAAATATGAAAGCCTATAAATGTTTGGGTGGTTTTAGTTAAAGCAGACACTGTTTTTTCATCTGTGTGATTTTGACAAAGATCAGATCACATTTGATGGTGATTTTATGCAGAAATGTGAGAAATTCCAAAAGGTTCAGATACTTTTTCATACCACTGTACATTTGCTGTATATACTAAAAGTCTGAATGGATTTGAAAACATTGTTATTTAAAGAGTACTGAGGGTGTGGTCACACTTACGATGCGACAGAAAAGAAATTGATGCAAACTAATTGTTTTGCAATTTTGAAACTCACGTCAAAATGTTTTTCATCTCCACGTGTTGCGCCATAAATAGGTACAAAAGTCACTCGAAAGTCATGTGACAATTTGCGACTGATTCAAGATGTGCTTGCGAGTGTCTGGAATATATATGATTTTATATTATATTACACACACACACACACACACACACACTATTTTGTATTTGACTAAATAAGCACCCTGTTCCAATAAGCCCCCCACACCACCCCCACCCCAGTGTTTTTGATCTTACTTAATAACCGCCCATGTGTACTGGGAGCAAAATGGTAGATCAAATTTACCAATTTTATTGGATCAGTCTCTGTAACAGTAAAATGAGGCGTTCACTGGAGTTTACATGGTATTTCAAGACCCCCTGCCACTGCAGAATGTCTATAATGTTCATCAGTAACAACACATTTGACTGTTCCGCCGTGCTTTAAAAAACAGAAAATATTTTGCTGTGTTCTCTTGGTAAAGGTCCAACAAGATGAACCATTAGAAACTGCTACAGAAAAACTATGGGATGCTCTGAATGAATGGAGCAATGAGCCAGATATGGACCTATCAGAAAGTGATGATTGTTTTTCACCCAATTCTCCTGCTCACAAACTTCATAAATTTAAACACGTTCCTAGTCATGTGCTTTTGTTTATGTTTGTATTGATTGGTTCAACGTGCCATGTGCTAAAGTTGACATTCGTGTTGATCTGCTCGATTTTACTTCCGGGAAAATGTTTAAAGGAACAGCACTGGGAGGGAAAAGTCATGGGTCGAAATTACGCTGCTTTCTGTTTATTTTCAGCTTTCATGTAAGCAATTTGGTTGATACCAAAAACTGAATAACAAATACCAGTAAAACTCTTTTATTGTTCTGTTGTTATTCATGTTATCCACCTCGATGGGAATAAGCACTTACCATTCCACTCCGCTGGTAACATTTTAATAAGCGCCCACCCACTCCAATTTTTAGAGCACCTGGGCGCTTATCACGTTGAATACGGTGTGTGCGTGTGTGTGTGTGTCTGTGTGTATATGAAATATATGGAATATGGCGAATTCCAGCACCTCTCAAACATTTTAAAAGAAATGTTTAAATTACAGTTCCCATTAAAAATCTACATACAAGAACCAAAAAAATAAATAAATAAATAACATGCCGCATGCAGTTGTTATTAAATTAAAATATTAAATTATTCAATGGGAGCTAAAAGTAAACTGTGTAATGATACTTCAAGGCTATAAGTGCACCATCACTGTGAAGAAACACAACACTGATCATCCCTCAGGATTCTACAATTAAAAAAATCCTCAGCCCAGTGATGGGCATGTCCGAGACAGACCCTGACTCCTCATGACTCGTGTTCACAAACTCACGAGCACATCTCAAAAGCCTGATATCAGCATTGGCCTCTCCTGTAGTCTAACTCTTCCTGACTCCTCCTCTTCTCTCCACCACCTCCATTTTTATTCTGTGGAAAGACCAGGATCAGGGCTGATCGCCTTGTACGTAGCAAATTACATTTTCAACCAGTGGGAGTAAATACTGGTGATAAAGACTTGCTCCAGTGTTCTCAAATCCATTAGAATCTCATATTCGCACATCACAAAAAATCGCATTACAACTCGACTAATATCATTTCCCTGGTTTCTAGTAGTGGCGTACTGCAGCAGTATCCTCAAACATAATGGATTATTTTTCCATTTCGCCGTCCCACCGTACACCAAACGGTCTGAAATTCCTTTTGCTGGGGTCATACCGCTGTTTCAATTTCCACTTTGCTCTATTTTGTTTTACCGTCATCTTGTTTTTGTTCTAATCAGTCATTCACACCATCACCATTGGCTGAATTATCAGGGTGACATCATAATCAACGCTTGGGGGGTGGGGGGTGGGGTGGTGTTAACTGCCGTCGGAAAATGATTTTCCGGCTTCTCAGGTAAACAAGAACTCAGGCCTTGGAAGCAAAGATGTCCAAGAAGATGAGAAGAACCTGATGGCTGTATCAACGGAGCTCATATTAAAAATAAACAAAGAATTTTTTTTGTTTTTAAATTGTACTTAGATTAGAGGAAAACTATGATATACAGACGCTCCCCGACTTACATTTTTAATTGATTCTGGAAGGCCGAATGTAAGTTGAAAGTGAACATAAGTTGTTACAGTGACATATGACGCTCATACTGTACTATACATCCATGAATACCATACCATTACCATATCTCATACAACACCCCTAAATCAATTATTATAAACATAACATTGTAAAATAATATCAAATATGTCAATAATATCAACATTTAATTTCAAATAAGTCACTTATTTATACCGAGTCACTTTACATGAAGCTTAAAACAGTCAATCAATGCTTACAATATGTGAGGCGCTCAATACCGAAAGTAGTGTACTTCCAAAAGTAGTGTACTTGCTGTGGGTTATACAGACTTCCTGTCTTTCAAGTGCACAAGGGTGCCGTTGAACTCGTTTAGAACACAGCCTGCACGTGAATCCCAGCAAAGCGGAAAGTTCTTTCTTTTGTGTAAGTAAGTAAACTTTATTTATGAGATGCATACAAAGAACAAGTACAAATCCTAATGAATATTAATATAAAAATAAGTATACACTCTTAGGATTCTGCTAAAAGATAATAAATATCTGTAATTATTTTATAACTTGTGCATTCGGGTTTTTATTCATATTACAACTCTCTTTGCTTAACTGAGTATGCATGGTAGATTGTGCTGATCTGAGCAGATAGTTAATTCATCTGTGTGTATGAGACTTGCACCCATGCTAGTAGGCTTACACTTCTGACCAACCATATTTGCTTAGGGTTACAAAAGTCCGCAAAACA
This sequence comes from Plotosus lineatus, assembly GCA_024760905.1. Lineage (NCBI taxonomy): Eukaryota > Metazoa > Chordata > Actinopteri > Siluriformes > Plotosidae > Plotosus > Plotosus lineatus. The sequence goes on from CM045733.1 coordinate 7,762,011, forward strand.
GTGTAAACACAAAGATCACAGAGACGATGTCTGAACACAAGGGTAACACGCCATATATATATATATATATATATATATATATATATATATATATATATATATATATATATATAAAAATAAAAGGACAGGACAAAGACTTTCTATTGAAACTCCATTTATCACAACAGATCTGTTTCGAGGGGTGGTGAAACCATCCTCTCTCTTCAGGTGATTATAGAAGAATTTTCTTATTTATATATATATATATATATATATATATATATATATATATATATACACACACACACACACACACACACACACACACACACACACAGTCTGTAGTTTTGTAAGCAATGAATGCAGCGTCATTGCGTCAGCGTACTATGTAGGTACATCTAAACTCAAAATTTTACTTTTTTTTGGAAAAAAAAAAAAAAAAAAACGTAAAATCGAAAAAACGTAAAACAGATGTACGCAAGTCGGGGAGCATCTGTACAGCAATGGGGAGGATCAGAAAGCACTTTGAACAGAGATCTCCATTAAAATTGGTTTTCAGGGCTCTATAACTATCGTAGTTCAAGATTAAAAAATTGATACGACTGAATAATATATATCTTTTTTAATTGCCTCGGTCTCCTGGCCCTATTCTTCAAAGAGAACAAGCTCTGCTTTTCATGATAAACAGTCTAAATGGGTGTTATTACCTGCGGCACATTCACACTCGGCCATTTCCAAATACTTCAATACTGCGAAAAGAAGCCACCTCTTTATTCAGCCCAATCCTCACAATCCGAGTTTAGTTCTGCTGCTTCTAATTCATTTGATGACTTTTCACCAGGAAGAGATGAATATGATTATTTCCACTGCTGGTGATACAAATGGTTCTGAATTAAATCAGTCGAGGAGAAGCTGAGGATTGGAACCTCATACTAATTCGATTCAACAGCTACAAACCCCTTCAGCATTGCAAATAGTCTGACTGCTGAGTTTTCATTCATACACAAGGCTAAAGTGCAGGACTGCTTTGTGAACCTAATCACTTACAATAATAGTCCAGAAAAATGTGTGGTGGGGGGGCATCGTCTGCTACCACATACCCCAGGAAAATCATGTATTATGATAATCTTGTTAAGTCCAGACGATAATATTTCCTTCGACGCCTGCTGGCATCATAAAGTTCCACATCCAAAACACAATTTAAGGCTGAAATGGACTGAATTATCTAATTTTATTTCAGCAAGGAAGAATATAACAGCAAATACTTAAGAGTTGCACAAAAATCTTATTAAAATCTGAATCTCAATTAATTTCTCTGTAAAATTCAATCACCTGTGACTGATGAGTTTAAAAGTTGTACCATATGACTTCACACTCTTACATGATGTGTGGCAACTCGACAAAAAAAAAGAAAAATAAGAAAAAAAAAGAAACAAGAGGAAAGATAAGCTCACTTTCTGTGGCCAATGAGCCTTGCAGTTGTACAGCGTGGCATAAAAATACAGCAAATCCACTGAATAAAAAAAGGAAACACAACACAGTGATGCCAAGTTTACTACCTGCGACTGACGATCTCTGAGGCACAATTACATGACCTCATGTTGTAATTCTAAATACAGCAATTCTACAAAAGGAAAAAGGATGAAACTCGGTAGGAAAACTAAACATATTCTCGGCAACCAGTGAGCTTTTAAGTGACGTGCTACCGTCTGACCACATCCTAATTCAAACTACTACAATGATGATTTCCTTTCAGCTTTTCCCTTTTCTCAGGGGTCGCCACAGTGAACGATTAACGATTCACATGATTGATTTGGCGTAGGTTTTTACGTCGGATGCCCTTCCTGTCACAACCCTGTTTAGCAAGGGACAGAAACACGCTGACGGCTTTGCAGCTCCTCTTTACGAAAGTCAGCAATGGTTCTTTTACATCAACCTCTCACCGTAGACAGTGACAGACATGGCCCACCTTTGATAACCCAGTTAGCTGCACTGGGGGGACAGTGACAACCTTGTGGGGACTCGAACCTCCAACCTTAGGATCAGCAATCCAGCGCCCTATACCACCACTGCCCCAATTCAAACTACTACAATCAAAAGAAAAAAGGGATAAACTACATGAAATTATTATTCTCAGTGACCAATGATCTTTTGTTGCACTGCCACATGACCATGTTTTCATTCAAAATCCTGCATTAGTATGTGATGACAACATGACCATGTTTTCATTCAAAATCCTGCATTAGTATGTGATGACAACATGACCATGTTTTCATTCAAAATCCTGCATTAGTATGTGATGACAACATGACCATGTTTTCATTCAAAATCCTGCATTAGTATGTGATGACAACATGACCATGTTTCCATTCAAGCTACTGCATTACTAGAGGACTACCATACAGCCATATTCTTGTTCATTCAAACGACAGTGATCCTTCGCTACTTCATGCTTCAGTTTCTGCGGTTTCAGTGCATCGCAGGTATTTCAAAAATATTCATTGAAAAATTTTTAAAAAAAGGAAATTAAGGAAGAATTGGGGGAAAAGGAAAATGCTGCAAAATAAGGCCAATTATGCAAAAAAAAAAAAAAAACCCAAACAAACAAAAACAAACAAAAAAACAACCCAAAACCCACCAACAAAACTACATACATTTTTATGTGAGGTGCCCATCTGTTTGCGCTCACATCTGTATGTGTGGGTATTTATATTTTATTTCCATGTTATGCATTAGTTTTTAATGTTTGTTATTCTAAACATTTATAGCGTTGAATATGTATGTATTGATATTATATACATACATATACAGGTACATATACGTCAGTCGGGGGATGTTGATCCTACTTCATGGAAATCGGCGGTCGCGCGCGGGGGGGGGGGGGGGGGTGTCTCGGTCACCATTAACCACGAAAAGTGAGGGATCCCTGTACTACATTTTCATGTGACTACCACATGACCGTGTTCTCATTCAAGCTTCTGCATTACCAGAGGACTACCACATGACCATGCTCCTATTTGTTCAAACTAGTGTGTTATCATGTGGCTACAACATGATCACGTTCTCTTTCGAACCCAACTTGGAACCCTACATTACCATGTTACTATCATATGACATTGTTCTCATTCAAGCTACTGCATTACTACCAGGCGACGACCACATGACTGTGCTCTTGTTCAAAATACTGCATAACCAGAGGACTACCACATGGCCATGATACTATTAATTCAAACTATTAAGTTATCATGTGACTACCATATAACCATGTTCTCATTCGAGCTACTGCATTATTACCATGCTGCTACCACATGAACATGTTCTCATCTGAAGTACAGCAAACCTACAGGGGGAAAGGGAGAACTACACTGGAGAGGTAATCTTATACTCAGTGACAAATGAAGGTGAGTGTACTACCACATGATTGTTCTCATTCTTCCATGGAAAATCAACAGTAGAAAAAAGAAAAAAAAAAACTAAGCCAATAATCTTTGATACACTATCACATGACCTTCTCTTTGAATAAGTAACAAAATGAGAAGAAAAGGGGGAACTACACAAGAAAGCAAAACTCAGCGCATCAAAGATCATTGGTCACTGAGAATACCACATGACCTTGTTTATTCGTGTGAACTACAGCAAATTTACAAATGAGCTTAGTTGTGCCATATGACCAGATATATTCAACTGTTAAATTAAAATTAATGTTGGATGCTATTTTACTTAGAAGAACCGAAATTATCCTGAGAAAATTATTAACATTAACCTCAAAATAAAAATACAGTGACTAATGAGGACGAAATGCATGAAATGCATATAGTGTGTGAGTAATAGCTACATGTCTGAGGGAAAATTTATGGTAAGGCTTTTCATACAGTGTTCAAACAACACCGATTTTCATCTACAAATATACAGTGATACCTCAAGCTAATGAGTTTCATCCATCCCAAGGGCGAGCTCGTAAGCTAAAAAGTTCATTAGATGAAACTGTTTTCCCATTCTCGAGAGTCACCACAGCGAATCATCCGCTTCACACATTTAATTTGGCAGAGGTTTTTACGTCGGATGCCCTTCCTGTCACAACCCTTTTTAGCAAGGGACAGAAAAACGCTGACGACTTTGCAGCTACTCTTTACGAAAGTCAGCAATGGTTCTTTTACATGTCTCTCACCACAGATAGTGAGAGACATGGCCCGCCTTTGATAACCCAGTTAGCTGCTAATATATTAAAGATAAACATGTAAAAACAATAAATATTTCATAATAACAATACATGTACATTAATAATAAATAATAATAAAACAAGAATAAACAATAAGTCAACTAACGCTTGCAATCTGCGACGAAGATGTCACGTGGCAGGCAGGAGGTGGTGTAAAACAGAGAAGGAGAATTTTGTGAGCGTGTACGCGACGAATGCCAGGGAGGAAAAGCTCGTGGTGAGCTCCTTGAAGGCCAGTGCTTCTCAAATAGTGCTTCTTGGGGGGCACAAAGTGATGCCGGGGGGGGGTGGGGTGCGTTAATGACCCTGGGCTGGGCAACATGCTTTTTTTTTTTTTTTAACCATACTGTACTAGAATTAAGTGTAATTTCACATCCAATACAGTAGTTGGCAGTGGTGCTCTCATTGTCGCGCTATGGTGTAGGGAAAAAGCACTGAGCGAACGATATGAAGTGCAGTGAATACTATTTATAGTCATGCATGGGGTGCTGGGAGGGCGTGAAATGTTTTTGTTTCTCTTCCTAGAGGGGGCATCACAGAAAATAATTGAGAAGCACTGCACAAGGCGTTCTCGGAGTGCGGAGGAATACACTCAGAACAATACGAGGCTAATCGGCCCGGAAAAGCCATTTAGAGGAGAGCTCATGAAGTGAATTTTTGCTTGTTGGATGGAGCAGATCTTTGGTGGGGTCGAACCTCGTGTCATGGAAAAATCGTCATAAGGGCCACTCGTTAGACAAGGTACCACTGTAATTTTTTTTTTTCCATCAGAAAAACAGTTTCAGAACGAATTCCTCAACAAGTTATGAAAAATGAAAGGTTTACTGTTTTCACTGTGGGACAACACACTGCACTCTTGTCAATAATATCACGAACATTTTTAGACTACATGACAGTTATTGTCGCTCAGGATATAAACGTCCTCAGCTGACACACAAAACCCTGAAATACAGACAAGTCATGATTCAGAAACATCTGCTCAGAAACTAAAGCTGTTATTCTTTGCCCATGTCACTTTTCTGGAAAATAAAATAAAATAAAATAAAATCAATCAGTAAATAATAACAGGGCAGTGGTGACCTGGTGGTAAAAGTACTGGATCACTGGTCCCAAGGTTGGGGGTTCAAGCCCTACTCTCAACGAGTTGTCACTGTACCCCGGATTTAACCCGGATTCTTTTCATATCCAAACTTCCACTTTTACCCCCAGTGCAGCTAACCGGATTATCAGAGGCCGGCCATGTCTCTCCCTGTCTATGGTGGGAGGTTATTGTAAAAAGAACCATTGCTGACTTTCGACAAGAGTAGCTGCATAGCCATCTCTCTGCACTGCGATGGCCTGGTGAGCCGTCCAGGGTCGCTGAGATGGGCACCAGCCTCTCCATGAACCTAATTAGATTTAAACGTTGCAGAAAAATGAATGAAGGAATGAATGAACACTCCCACTGACCACAGAAAGACTTCGTTCTAGGGTTGCACCAGCACAGTACAAATTGAGGGAATTGGTGTCTGCATCCGACACAAAAGGGAGGTCCGTGTCCAATATGAGACGGCTGCGAATGCAAAAATCAGGATGGATCTCATGCTCAATAATTGGCAGTCACATGCTTTGATTTTTGTTCAGCTCCAATTTGTATTTCTGAACCGTCCAGTTCCTTTTAATCAGTGATTGGATTATGGTTGGTGCGAGAGTGGCTGCCCCTGCCCCTTAATTAAGCACCACGGAAAAAGATTGATTATCTTAAGCAACAAACCTATTAGACCTTTTTCTTAATCTTTCGCTGTCTGCATACATCCTTCGTTCCTGCTCTTTCACATTTTTAAATCCCTTGTCTAATTACAAACCAAGAGACATTCCTGAGAAGATATTTGTTCCCGTCCTCCATCTTGGCTGTATTGTTTCCTCCAAGCTCTAAAATGGCCTCACTTTAAAGACAATGGTGAGGTGGAGGTGAGAAAGCGAAGTGACTAAAAGCTAAAGGAGAATACAGGGTGGGAGAGGGGGGTTGGATGATGTGCTAGTTGATGAATGTTCTCTCGTGGCTGGCTCCCCTCTGAAGCCTGACCCCAGACAGGCTGGCGGATCAATCAATTACATCTCCACTCCAGCAATCAAACAATGTTATTATCAGGCATCAGCTCGTCGACCTGGAAGGCCTGGCAAATCAAAGTGTGCTGTGAAGCTGCCGCTAGAGTTCTGTTGCACATTGCTAACACAGAGTGGCAGCGAGGCTCCCTTTTGACCCGACCCCCCAATCAGGAATACGCACACACACAGACAACGTACAAGGAAAGCAGATGTTGATCGTCGAAGCTACCCAAACAACATCAGCATGAAGCAGACAATGAGAAGAAATATGAATGAATCTGGAACCCAACACGCTCTGCATGGCACAGAGACTGTTCCATGAAACTCAACACATTCCCCAGAAGAGAGTTGGGAAAAACCAAGTCACTTTCCTGCTGAGCGGACATCCATACGGTTCTTGTCATGAACCAACCCAGGGGTCCATCATGCACATGAAAACAAATAAGATGAAAGGTGTCAAGAAATCGCAACAAAAACAATTTGCACTTGTTCTCTGTATGCAACGTAGACAATCATCATCTTTTCTTTTCGGCTTTTTCCCTTTTCTCAGGAGTCGCCACAGCGAGTCATGTGATTCGCACATTTGATTTGGCATAGGTTTTTACGTCGGATGCCCTTCCTGTCACAACCCTTACGGCTTTGCAGCTACTCTTTACGAAAGTCAGCAATAGTTCTTTTACATGCCTCTCACAAAAGACAGTGAGAGACATGGCCCACCTTTGAGAACCCAGTGAGCTGCATTTGGTGGGGGAGCAGTGACAACCCTGTGGGGACTTGAAGCACCAACCTTAGGATCAGCAATCCTGTGCCCTGACCACTAGACCACTGCCCCGTATGCAACTTACACAATATTCTTTAAATATACCATGTAATTAGTCTATCCATGTTGGCTAGACATTAGCATTCACATTCTGATTGGCAAAAACAATTTCCTCCAGGATCAATAAAGTATTCTGATAACCAGCTACCAGCATACCAGTGAAGAGACCATGATTAACAATGTCTGCACAGGAGAGCAAAAAATGTAAGTGATTGCAATTCCATGCTAGGCTAAAGGCTAACGCTAGTCTGCCAGCTCTGATCCGAAATTAAGTCATAAATGTAACATATACACATACACACACACCCATACATATACATATATAGATACATATATATATTATGCATGCATGCACACATACATACATACATACACACTGCATGTTCAGATGACCTCTACTGTGAGAGAATCAAGGAATGACTTTCACTTGCACGGATGCAGGTTACCAGGGCCTGACTGAAAAATCTCATTCAGATCATCTTCCTAGACAGTGGGATCCTCATGTTTAGAACAGCTCCACCTCTTACCGGGTGGTGTACATCCTGCGCCACTGACATATTATTCACTGTTCTGTATGTAAATGTGTGAACAGATATGCAAGTCTGTGAATGTCTGACTATGGATAGATGTATATAAGATATATTTATGTGTATCTATAGTTGTGTGTATAAATAAATATATATATATATACACACACACACACAAACACGTACATACATATATTTGCATACACATACACGTACATATATACATATACATATATATACACACACACACACAGTCGGCCTCCTTCTTACAAAAGTAATCCATTCTAGCGCCTTTTTTGGAACCTGGAGTTTTCGTAAGTAGAGGTACTTACTTTGTGTTGACCAAGTCTTCTTATC
>CM045733.1:7772500-7810000 GCA_024760905.1 Plotosus lineatus
CGCAAAGTACATCTCACATCACTGACAGAGCGAAAAAGCCAGCACGCTAAGACATAAGGAAAAGTTATCAGAGGATAAAAAGTAGTGAATTATCTTGGGACAGGAAAGCAATAACAGCTGTTTCTACAAACCTTGCTGCACCATGTCGTGTTCTGAGGAACGGAAAATGAGCAGCGTGTTTTAATTCTTCTGTGACTCATCTCGTGTTGACACACTGATATTAAAACAGCTGAAAATAAGCACTGCATCTACCTTACATGATTTTGGGATTAGTACCAGGAACAAAAAATATATTTGACTTGTGTACAGGTAATAAGTGAACGGGCTAAAAATAAAATGTATATGTGCTGTATATATTGAATAAAGATCATTCTTACTTTATATCCAGGTCTACAGGGCATGCATTTTCAATCTTTTTATTTGTGACCACAAGGAAATGCAAATAATTTACAGTTCATGATTTGCAGGATGATAGCTTTTTAAGGTGCCATAAAACACTGTCTACACATATAGTAGACATTTTTCATTAAGTTTTAGCTTTAAGGTGCAACTTCACCTCCATCTCTGAAGCAAACTCTATTCCAAGGCATACATTTATTAAAAAAAAAAAAAAAAAAAAAAAAAAAGCTAATAATTGAAAAAAAAGCTAATCAGTGGAGATGTGGGTTTGTTGCTTGGGGATAATGTGAAAATATTTAAGGCAATTTAGGAAAATGAGTGGAGTTTCAAAGCCTTTTCACTCAAGGGCAAGGAGATGAATAAAAGAGGGGGGAAAAAAATCATGATGACGAGAAGTACCAAATGATTGTCTCTACATCAGTATCACTGTTGGTTTAAAAGATTTTACCCAGTAGATGGCACTTTGAGTCATTTTCAAATTTGACAGCTACATAGTACATCACCCCAGAATAATCTGTGAATAAAATTGTGACTGTAAAACATGTAACAAGCATGAACATACCCATTGACAACATTTTTCAAAAAAAAAAATCTCCTGTGACCACATCACCTCCACAACCAAAACATAAATAACTGATAACTCAAAGATCGAGTGAATATAGTTCATTAGATATCAATAACACACTGACGAAAATTAAATACATGGGTTCCATTCATTAATTTTCTGAACCGCTTAATCCGAATTAGGGTTGGGAGGCGGCTGGCGCCCATCTCAGCCGACTTTAGGAGAGGGCAAGGTACACACCAGACAGCTCAAGGTGGCATAGCTTGAAAACTTGAAAATGACTGAAAACCTCATCTGCTGTGTAAAATCGTTTAAACCAACCCTGACACTGATGTAGAGACAACCGTTTGGTAGTTCTCGTCATCATGATTTTTCTTCTTCTTTTGTTAATCTCCCTGTCCTTGAGTGGAAGACTTTGAAACTCCACTCATTTTCCTACAACTAATGTAGCTGGAAGTCTACGAGAGCTGCCCTGAATATACATGCACAGCTGTTCTTAAAGATGTGGATGGCAGCAAAACATGTCAGGGAGGAACACATGCTTACTTTCGCCCCTCCCTTATTGGTGTTGATCAGGTAGGGGAAGGCGGGCGGCAGGAATACATTGTGAGCATGTGGTAACGATCAGATCAGTACAGGTATACCCTGGCTTACATCGTTAATTGGTTCCAGGAGAGGCGACAAAAGTCGAATACGACTTAAAATGAATTAGCTTGTCTCTAAGGCCAGCCTATGCCAAATTTACTTGTATAATATTATGTATCACTACATATATAATATTGTATACATATGCTAAAATATGCTTCGTAAACACATTCTATATTCAGTCTTACACATTATTACAGTAATAAAGTAGTAGAATGTAGTCATGATTCAGTAAAAACTTTTTAATTTTGTACTGTGATAATATTTATGAATAAATAAAGTGCTTACGCTCCTTACCAGAAGCTAGAGAAGATGCAGGGCCTTTGAGTGACATCATAGGGATTAAATAATTATGAAAAATACACTAAAGAAAATTCACTTCGCAATTCAAGCAATCACGATGATGTGCGTGAAGGAGAGAAAAAGAGGTGTGCACATCATTTGCAACCAATCAGCAGGAGGGAGAAAAAAAAGCTCTCAGCCATTGGCTAAATTTGAATCACAACAGTGATGTCATGATGATGCATATGTATAATTTGCCGGAGGTGCCAATTCTCAAGTATTGGGGGCGTGGTATGATGCCAGGGGGAGCATGTATGACCCTGCTTTTTTACTGTAGTAGAATTAAGCGTTTTTTACGATTATTATTATTCAATGCTTTCTTATTTTTCATGTTAAAAATAACAGTGTATGTCGAGGTCTATTCATAATTTTATAGATAAATAATACTATTTATAGTCACGGGCGGGGCGCTGGGAGGGCTGGGAATGTATTTTTTTCTTCCTAGAGGTGGGGGGGTCACAGAAAATAATTGAGAAGCACTGCGCTAATTTAAAAACATTACGAAAAAAAGTCTTTCATAATGATGTAAATTTAATTTTTCCATATACAGACGCTCCCCGACTTACGTTTTTAATTGGTTCCGGCTGGCTGAACATAAGTTGAAAGTTAACGTAAGTAGTCATACGTCACTGTAACAACTTATGTTCACTTTCAAATTGCGTTCGGCCGTCCGGGACCAATTAAAAACGTAAGTCGGGGAGCGTCTGTATATATACATACAAACAAAAACAAAGAGAACAACCAAAAAAAAAATACAATTTAAATATACCCAAGCCTATCTAATATATATATATATATATATATATATATATATAAAACTGAACTGGGAAGGAGGGGCACCTTCAGGCTCATTTGTAAACAATGGACGCAGCATCATTACGTCAGCGTACTACGTAGGTACGTCTAAACTCAAAATTTGCCTTTTTTTGGGGGGGGAAAAATGTAAAAGCGAAAAACCGTAAAACGGATGAACTCAAGTCGGGGAGTGTCTGTATTTTTTGAAAACCAATGTATAATCAAGAACAACTTGAGTCGAGGTACACCTGTACATGATTATCATTGTTGTTGATGATATTGTTGTACAAATAACATGTGTTCTAGCAGCGCAGCTGCTCTAGTGTCACAGGAGCAGTTTCATAAGGTCAAAGGTCATCAGCATGGCCAATCATTTAAGCTTGATTTGGGCCACCTGTGAAAAATATCATGAAGCTGAATGGGAGAAAAGAGGCCGTCCTGAATACATTGTTAGCCTCTGTGTTGGTTAAAAGGGACAATGTCCTGTTTAAATTTTTAATAACACAGATATAAACATTTAAAAGCTGACAGGAAGTGTATCCACTGGTGCTAGTTGTTTTCCTTCGTAACCAAGTGTGTGTATGAGTAATACAGCGTGTACCTGGCTTTGCCAGATGATGTGGGCCTGTGCAGGGTCTCTCGTCATCTTTGCAGGTAAGTAATAGGAGAAGTGCGAGTGTGTGTGTGTGTGTGTGTGTGTGTGTAGGGGGGGGGGTTTAATATTTTTATCTTTAGCAGTCACTTCCCGGTTACCAGTTCATTCCTCTCATCAGTACTCGGGTTCTCCTCTCTATGCTCTTCTCCTGACTTCCTGTTGCCTCCTCTCGGAGAGAAATGCTGCTCCTTTACAGTAGCTTATTATCATAAATCTATTGTATCTCAACAATCCTCCCATCACGGAGCGTGCTGTGACATGTGCAGTCCACCTCAATCAGGTCCTGAGGTGATCTGACACCCCCCACCCCACCCCACCCCCCAGAAGCACTGTAAGAGAGGTGAGAACATTCTGACCTCACTCAGGTGAAGAGTAAAGGAATGAGACAGACAGCGTTTGAGGGAGGGAGAGCAATCATCACTGAGTATGAACACAATGGAAACTCTATCCTACTCAATGGAAGGACAGAACAAACAAAAGAACAAAAGAATGAATGAAAGAAAGAAAGAGCAAGGCACAAAAAATGAAAGAAGAAACAAAGGAAGAAAATAAAGTAAAGAAAAGGTACAAAATGAATGGAAAATTGGAATGGACAAGGCAAAAAAGGAGGGAATGGAATTGGAAAGAAAGAAAAAGGTGGGGTGAAAGAAGAGTAGAAAAAGAAGGAAGGAAGGACGGAAGGAAAGATGAGAATGAAAGAAAGACGATGATCATGGGACAAAATGAAAGGATGCAGGGAAGAAAGGAAAAGAACAAGGGATGAGAAAAGGGAAGGAATTGAATTGGAAAGAAAGAAGGAAAAATAAGAGAGAGAAAGAGAGAGAGAGAAGCAAAGAAAAACAGCCGCGCACGAGAGACAGAAGAAAAAAAAAAAGGAGACATGGAGGAAAGAAAAAAGAAACGTAATGAAAAGGAGGATGCAGTGAAGGAGGAACTATTTTTCTGCCGCTATAATAGTCGGCACGGTGGCATTATGATTCGCACGTCTGCTTCACAGCAAAAAGGTCCTGGATTCGATTCCCAGCTCGCGCGATTCTGTGTGGCGCTTGCATGTTCTCCCCGTGCTTGCGTGGGTTTCCTCAGGGTTCTCCGGTTTCCTCCCAAAGTCCAAAAACATGCACAGTGGGTGAACTGGCTGTTCCAAATCACCCCGAGGTGTGCTCGAGTATGAACGGTTGTGTGAATGTTGGCACTGTGATGGCCTGCCGAGCCATCCAGGGTGTACACCGCCCTCACCCAGAGTCGGCTGAGATGGGTACCAGCCTCCTCATGTGGTTCAGGTAATGAATGAATGAATACAATATAAATAATGAGGGGAACTGTCCTTCCACAGCTTCCAGTAGCACGCGATTCTTCAGATTCCTTCCGATCTCTGGATTCCTGAAAAGCTGCGGTGGATTCAGAATAATGAAACACGTCCAGCTCTAGCGTGAGGGAAAACTCATCAGCCTCGTGCGGTTACGGTACGCCTGCTTCACACTGGGCTGCAGCACAGCACCCAAGCACTGAGAGCGTTCCTCTGATAGCGTTCTTTCGCCGCTCATACATTCCTAATACTGCCGTCACATTGGCGTGCAGTCTTCAAAAACACTTTTTATCATTTCAGGAGAGTGAGAACAGAAAACCAGGACAGGTTTGTAATTCTTTTGCACAGCTGGATGCTACGAGAAATGCACAACATCTGTGGCGGGTTGGGGTGGGATTCAAATCACCTTCAAAATGCAAAAACGTGAGTCCTGACCACCCCTCCCCTTCACATCCAATCTAAAATACAATATCGCCTACATAGACAGCGTTATTAGATTTGTGAAAGTTAGCAGGACGCGGATTGCTGAAGTGGCGTTTTTTTTTTTTTTTCTCCTTTATGAGCAAGTCTTTTGTAGCGTTCTAAGCGCTTTCGGATGTACTCGTGCATAAAGTACGACGGTCCAGGGGACGAGAGGACGGGAGGTTACCGAAGACAAAGCCAACACCACAGCAACAAGGGAGGGGGGAGTCATTCATTATTCCTTCATTCATTTTCTGAACCGCTTAATCTTAATTAGGGTCGCGGGGAAGCTGGCGCCCATCTCAGCCGGCTCTGGGCGAGGGGAGTGATGCTGCTAATGCGCAAGACAAACAGGCTTTTCTCCACCAACTGATACATGACCTTTATACTACAAACGGGAAAAACAATCCAGCTTCCACTTCCTGATCTAGGATGCAGCGTCGCATTCACAGCATAATGCGGGTATGTTTCACATCGACCTGTGAAAATCCTTAGACCCACAAAGTGAGAGCAGATTTTATGAAAAGAAGAGGTGACAGGAATCTTACCGTTTGTGGTCTGACAACGAAAAAATAATCTGCTCAACCAAAGCCACTGCACGTGCACACACACACACACACACACACACACACACACACACACACACACACACAAAAAGACAGGCACACACAAACACATACACAGACAGAGACACATACACAGACAGAGACACACATACAGACATGCACGCGCACACACATACAGACATGCACGCGCACACACATACAGACATGCACGCGCACACACATACAGACATGCACGCGCACACACATAGACATGCACGCGCACACACACAGACATGCACGCGCACACACACAGACATGCACGCGCACACACACAGACATGCACGCGCACACACAGACATGCACGCGCACACACTGACATTCACGCGCACACGCACACACACACACAGGCGTGCGTGCGTGTGCGCGCACACACACACACACAGACCGAGGCATGCATACACACAGACGCACTGGCACACAGGCAGACGCACTCGCACACAGAGACACACTTTTGAATCTTTTTTCTTTCCTTTCGATGGAGCACCTGGCATAAACCTGGCGTACAGGACAGGAGAGACACGATCCCGACCCCAACTAATAGCCGATATTGTAAAGTGACACTGATTGCAATTAGTCCGGTTTAATGTGTCTGAGTAACAACAGGAGGAAAACTCGAGCGATTTATCATCATGTGATCACTTAGCAAACTATATTTAGAGGAATGTACGCAGCCGGGGTAACAGGACATTAAAAATGCATTAATCACAGCCTCTCGGGGCTGATTAACTGCAGCGGGTGGAATCGCCATTAATTTAGATTGGATTAATTGTGCGGCTCAACAGGCTGAATTCTGAACCTCTCAGGCCCCTACAAGCTAAGAAAACATTGCTGTTATTATTCTTTTTATTATTATTATTATTGCATTCACAGTCGTGGGCGGGTTCAGATCAGTGACATCGGAAGCTCCGATAAACCTGGAACTCTGGTAATCTGGATTTATTCCACTGAGGTTGGGGGTGAGGCTCAGATTTGGTATAAAACAGGCTCAGTGGTTAAAGCTCTGGATTACTGATCCGAATGAAAGAAGTTCAAGCCCCATTACTCCAAAACTGCCACTGTTGGGTCCACGAGTAAGGCCCTGAACCCTCAGCTGTATAAAAATGATAAATGTAAGTCACACTAGATAAGCGGTGCCTGCCACATTCCATAAATGTAAATGTAAGAGGGGCATAGTGGTTCGCACTTCCGTCTCACAGCAAGAAGGTCCTGGGTTCGAGTCCCAACTCGGGCGTATCTGTGTGGAGTTTGCATGTGCTCTCCATGTTTGCGTGGGTTTCCTCCAAGTTCCTCGGTTTCTACCCACAGTCTAAAAACATGCACAGTAGATTAATTGGCTGTTCCAAATCATCCCTTGGTACGAGTGGTTGTTTGAGTGTCGGCCTTGCAATGGCCTTGCGAACTGTCCAGGGTGTACCATGTCCTCGCCCGAAATCATCTTAGATGGGCGACAGCATCCCCGTGACCCTAATTAGGACTAAGCGGATCAGAAAATGAATGACTGAATGAAGAAATGTATGAGGACAAGCTGTTCTTCCAAATAGTGAACCCTTTAACGCCCAGCAGGACCATATGGTCCTCTTTCAAAAAACACACCCAGATAGACTAACATGCATGTCTTTGAACTGTTGGAGGAAACTGGGGTACCCAGAGGAAACCCGTGCAAGCAGAAAGAGAACATGCAAACTCCACACAGAGATGCCCGAGGCGAACCCGGGACTCAGACTCTGGACTTTCTTGCTGTGAGACAGACAGACAAACCACGACACCGCCGCGCCACTCAAATGTATTAAATGTTTGAATTTATTCAAGAAACCCATATCACTGTTAACCTCGAGTCACCATGTTGCCATTTCACAGCATTTATTGTAACTATAAACACAAAAAACACACAAGTGAGTTCTTTCTTTCAAAAAATGAATCAATAAATTGTGGGAAAATTGCTGTGAGATAAAAGGAATAACACACAGTAACGGGGTTTCGTGTCTCTTCGCTAATTATTTCTTATTTATTCCCATCAGTGGGTCTTTAAACAAGTTTACTTCAGAGTTCGGCTTTGATTTGTCTCCTCAGAAAAGTTTCAGCTTGTATGAAAATAAGTTTAAAAAAAAAGAAAAGAAAAAAAGTTTGTGTTTATATTTCTATCCCACAACCTGAAGCATGCGGTCTCAATGGGGCCACATTTCTTTTTCCAACCTCGAGGTGAACGCAGGAGGCATTTGTTCAACATGAGCACCACTAAATAAATATAGCACAGACCGGATCAATGGCTGCCTCTAATCTCAGTCAACACCGAGGGAAATGAGAGGGAAAGGAAAAGAAAGAGGCAGATGGAGATCACATAAGAGAGAATTGTGTGTGTGTGTGTGTGTGTGTGTGTGTGTGTGTGTGTGTGTGTAAAAAGCTGTTATTACAGATGAAGATTATTGCTCTCAGATAAACAGCCTCCGTTGGTCCTTCCACGAGTGTTAACCAAACTCTCCGCATGCCTTAAATCCACCGCTGATGGGGACGGACAACGAGGCAAAACACATTATTACAGCTCAGTACAACACAGCACGGAGATGAGACTCGCCAGTCGCACCAAGGAGCGTGGAATCAAACCACCTTCGACCTTCGAGGGTTATCTGATCAAACAGACATATGTCGGCCGTAAGTAAACAACAAACGTGAATACATTTCGGAAGCATTCGCTAATGATTTCTTCGACGAAATATTGTTTATTGATCTTTTGTGGCTTTGATAACCGAGCACGTCCTCCTTCCTCTTCTTTGATCAACACTGGTGCTTGGTGGACTTTTTTTTTTTTTTTACCAAAAAAGAGTTTTTGTCTTCTTGTCACAAGTACAAATTATTTAATCAACAGATTGAATATTGTATCGCGTTCAGGGAATGTAGCAGGACAT
Organism: Plotosus lineatus; assembly: GCA_024760905.1. Classification (NCBI taxonomy): domain Eukaryota; kingdom Metazoa; phylum Chordata; class Actinopteri; order Siluriformes; family Plotosidae; genus Plotosus; species Plotosus lineatus. The sequence continues at coordinate 7,781,178 of CM045733.1, forward strand.
TTAACGTTTACAACTTCCCAGAGTTCATTCATTTGCGATTTTCAGTCAAAACAGTTCACCAAGACATAAAAAATAAAAATAAAAAAAAAAGAGTACAGACTTGTTCCAATTATCCAGCATCTGATACATTGGCTTTTTTAAAATGGCGAACAATACGGCGAACAATAAGGACTCTACTTGGTATAACAGCACATCTTATCCGGAAATAAAATGTGCAATCAAAAAGATTGTAAAAGAATGTCGATTTTAAACTTCTAGCGGCAGCCAGTCGAAACAAAACAACAACACTGGTGTTTATTTACGTTTGCATTTTGACATTCTTTTTTATTTATTACTGTAATTATTGTGCATAGTGCTGTTTTTTGGGGTTTTTTTGGTAAGTAATATTGTCCACTTTATTCTTTTATCCAGATTTAATTTAATTTAAATGTATTTGTGGGAGGGTACATCGGCAAAATTGATTTTCCAGCACCTGCTTTGTCCTGAATGTGCCGGATAATTGGAACCAGCCTGTATATAGCACTCCAACTGGGCCTGAAGTAATATAGCACGTCACAATAATAATAATAATAATAATAAATTCCAAAATTGAATAATGTTTATCAGTCTCCTGGTAAATGGTAAATGTTGGAAAGGGTGCAAACCTCCACCAAGTCCAACAATCCCCACATGAACCAAAATGTCGAAATAACACTCTGTAAACATTAAAAATGCTTGAAAAATATCTACAGATCCAGAATCTGATCCTGATCATTTCCATTCCAAAAGTTCTGCATCTAGTAGAAATTGATTGAAACTCCACACGTAACTTTCAGTGGAATCCATTTCACACCCAAACAACCAGAAAGTAAAACATAATCCTATTGGTGGAAGTGATTATTCGACCGACTTAAAAACGTCCCACTTATTAAGCAACATGAAGTATTTGTGACCTGCTCCAGCATCACATGAATTAATTAGAAATTTGAGATAGATATTGATAGATTGGAAGAGAGCTAAATCGGGTTTAAAATGAGCTACAGAACATGATTAGATCATGAAAATGGACCGAGTTACATCACGTTTTGTGTAGCTAATCAGGAAACGCCACTTTAGAGAAAATAGTAATTACAGTTACAGAACTGGGTTCTGAATGTCTGCATCCAATGCAGCCATGAGGTGGGGGGGCACTAACCAGTGTCTCCCCCCCCCTCATGCCGGTCCCAAGCCCGGAGAAATGCAGAGGATTGTGTCAGGAAGGGCATCCGACGTAAAACCAATGCCAAACATTTATGATGCAAATCAGAAGTATTACCCCCATACCGGATCGGTCGAGGCCCGGGTTAACAATGACCGCCATCAGTGCTGTCAATCAACAGGGTGCTGATGGAAATTGGACTACTGTTGGTCGAAGACGTCGAAAAAGGAGAGGTGGGAGGCATGTCTGTAGGCAGAGAGAGAAGAGGAAAGGCATGAGTCTAGGACTGAGAGTGGGGACTTTGAATGTTGGAACTATGCAAAGAAAAGGTAGAGAGCTGGCTGACATGATGCAGAGGAGGAAGGTGGACATACTGTGTGTTCAGGAGACCAGGTGGAAAGGTAGCAAGGCTGGAAGCTTAGGAGCAGGGTTTAAGCTATTTTACCACGGTGTGGATGGGAAGAGAAATGGAGTAGGAGTCATCTTGAAGGAGGAGTTTGTTAGGAATGTTCTAAAAGTGAAAAAAGAGTGTCAGACAGAGTGATGAGTCTCAAGTTAGAAATTGAAGGTGTGATGTTCAATGTTGTTAGTGCTTATGCCCCACAGGCAGGATGTGAGCTAGAAGAGAAGGAGAGATTCTGGAGTGACTTGGATGAAGTGATGCAGAGTACCGACAGAGGTGAAAGAGTGGTCATTGGTGCAGACTTCAATGGACATGTTGGTGCAGGCAACAGAGGGGACGAGGAAGTGATGGGCAGGTTTGGTATCCAGGACAGGAACGCAGAAGGACAGATGTTGATAGATTTAGCAAAAAGGATGGAAATGGCTGTGGTGAATACTTTCTTCCAGAAGAAACAGGAGCATAGGGTGACTTATAAAAGTGGAGGTAGGAGCACACAGGTAGACTACATCTTGTGTAGGCGATGTAATTTGAAGGAAGTCAGTGACTGCAAAGTCATAGTGGGTGAGAGTGTTGCCAAACAGCATAGGATGGTGGTGTGCAGGATGACTCTGATGGTGAGAAAGGTGAAAAAGGCAAAGGCAGAGCAGAAGACAAAGTGGTGGAAGCTGAAAAAGGAAGAGTGTCGAGTTGTCTTCAAGGAGGAGTTGAAACAGGCGTTGGGTGGTCAGGAAGTGCTTCCAAATGACTGGACAACCACAGCAAATGTGATCAGGGACACAGGTAGGAGAGTACTTGGTGTGTCCTCTGGAAGAAAAGTAGATAAAGAGACTTGGTGGTGGAATGAGGAAGTGCAGGAGTGTGTACAAAGGAAGAGGTTAGCTGAGAAGAAGTGGGACATTGAGAGAACCGAAGAGAGTAAACAGGAGTACAGGGAGACACAGCGTAAGGCGAAAGTAGCAGTGGCTAAGGCCAAACAGAGGGCATATGATGACTTGTATGATAGGTTGGACAGTAAAGAGGGAGAAAATGATCTATACAGGTTGGCACAGCTGAGAAATAGAGATGGGAAGGACGTGCAGCAAGTTAGATTGATAAAGGACAGAGAGGGAAATGTATTGACTGATGACAGAAGTGTGCTGGGAAGATGGAAAGAGTACTTTGAAGAGCTGATGAATGAGGAAAATGAAAGAGAAAAAAGAGTAGAAGAGGTGACCATTGAGGAGCAGGATGTAGCAAAGATCAGTAAGGGTGAAGTGAGAAGGGCATTGAAGAGGATGAAGAATGGAAAGGCAGTTGGTCCTGATGATATACCTGTGGAGGTATGGAAGTGTCTAGGAGAGGTAGCAGTAGATTTTCTGACAAGAACACTCAAAAAGGTACTAGAGAGTGAGCAGATGCCGGAGGAGTGGAGAAGTGTGCTGGTGCCCATTTTTAAGAACAAAGGAGACGTGCAGAGTTGCAGCAACTACAGAGGGATAAAGTTGATGAGCCATACGATGAAGTTATGGGAAAGAATAGTGGAAGCTAGACTAAGGGCAGAAGTCAGCATTTGTGAACAACAGTTTGGTTTCATGCCAAGAAAGAGCACCACAGATGCAATGTTTGCTTTGAGGATGTTAATAGAGAAGTACAGACAAGGTCAGAGGGAGCTACATTGTGCCTTTGTGGATCTGGAAAAAGCATATGACAGGGTGCCAAGAGAAGAACTGTGGTATTGCATAAGGAAGTCTGGAGTGGCAGAGAAGTATGTTAGAGTGGTGCAGGACATGTATGAAGACAGTGGTGAGGTGTGCTGTTGGTGTGACCGACGAATTCAAGGTGGAGGTGGGACTACATCAAGGGTCAGCTCTGAGCCCCTTCTTGTTTGCTATGGTGATGGACAGGCTGACAGACGAGGTGAGACAAGAATCTCCATGGACTATGATGTTTGCAGATGACATTGTGATCTGTAGTGAGACCAGAGAACAAGTGCAGGAAAATCAAGAGAGGTGGAGGTATGCCTTGGAAAGGAGAGGAATGAAGGTTAGCCTCAGAAAATCAGAATACATGTGTGTGAATGAGAAGGACCCAGGGGGAACGGTGATGTTACAGGGAGCAGAGATAACGAAGGTGGAGGATTTTAAGTACTTAGGCTCAACAATCCAGAGCAATGGAGAGTGTGGAAAAGAGGTGAAGAAGCGTGTGCAGGCAGGCTGGAATGGTTGGAGAAAAGTGTCCGGTGTGATGTGAGATAGGAGAATGTCGGCAAGAATGAAGGGAAAAGTGTACAAGACGGTGGTGAGGCCAGCGATGTTGTATGACTTAGAAACAGTGGTGCTGAGGAAAAGGCAGGAGGCAGAGCTGGAGGTAGCGGAGATGGAAATGTTGAGGTTCTCTCTGGGAGTAACGAGGATGGATAGGATCAGGAATGAGTATATCAGAGGGACAGCACATGTTAGATGTTTTGGAGACAAAGTCAGAGAGGCTAGATTGAGATGGTTTGGACATGTACAGAGGAGGGATAGTGAGTATATTGGCAGTAGGATGCTGAGGTTGGAACTACCGGGCAGAAGGCCTCGAGGAAGACCAAAGAAGAGATTTATGGATGTGGTGAAGGAAGACATGAAGGTCGTTGGAGTCAGAAAAGAAGATGCGGAGGACAGGGTGAGGTGGAGGCGGATGATTTGCTGTGGCGACCCCTGAAGGGAGCAGCCAAAAGTAAAAGAAGAAGTTCTGAATGTCTGCATCCGAACCTCCCAAACATCCAAACACTAAATGAATCCACCTCTCAGCCAATCAGCGCCGTCGTACCAGCATCTCCATAGCAACAGTCGAGTTCTGTTTGCACCGAGTTGTGTCTGTTTTGAGGCTTCTGATTGCTTAAGAGTTCTGTGATTAGGGGATTGTTCCGGGGTTCTGTCAGTAGGGACAACATTCTGGTACTGAATGTGGAGAATAAGGGGAAGCCCTGAGCACCACAAATAACGTTTAAAAATTAGTAAAATACGTGGATAATTCTATAGTTTTATAACAACGTGAACATGGAACCGTTAACTCTTTCTCACACAGGTATTTTGTCATGGATAGATCGGGTTTACGGATATTTGGACCTGGTCATGTTGAAGACTTGGCTTTGAAGGTTGAATTCCTGACGATAATCGCTTGTTTGTCCAGGTAAAACATTTTCAATTCACATTTTCTCAAAACACGATTGTACTACGTGAGACTGGGTCACATGTGTCCTCAGTCTTGTCTGTTACTGGCTGGGGCAGTTATGTCGATCCTAAGCCCTTACAAGCTTCACGTTCTCCGAGCGAACACCGTACAGAACAGAGCAACGTTTCTCCTGTTACCTTTTGATAGGAAAATATCATGTAATGGCAGCGTTGCGAAGACAATGTCACGTGTCTTCATATCTGACATTTGTCCTTTAACTCTCCACTTTAACCCCCAGGCCAAAGCGCTGATGAGCACACTGGGTCTTGCAAATATTTCCTTGTAGCGTTGCAGTCATTCCAGACACGATTTGTAATCACGAATTGGATGCACGAGAGGGGAAGAGATTACTACGAGCCACACAGTCCATGCAACCCTGTTTTTTTTTTTTTGTGTGTTTTTTTTTAAATGCCAACCTCAGTCAGGGCAAGAGGCTTTAAATACCATTCAAATGTCAGTAGGAGGCCCCACACAAGTCAAACTAAATTACCTCCTACCTGCTCCTCGCCACACTTACTACAGCAGGCATACACACGTGTATGTGTGTGTGTGTGAGTGTGAACACATAATATTGTGGGTCAAAAAATATATAGACACAGCCAAGCATGATAAACAACCAAGGCATGGAAAAATGAACAAACAAAAAATAAGCCACACACACACACACACACACACCTCTCTAGGGAGACCTCCTGAGGATCAGTGGTGTCTAATCAATATCCAACAGCATATATTTGCTGTTTTACTACGGAGCACAAACAAAATATCTGCTATAAAATGACACCTTCAACTCAAACACACACACCGAGCAAAAGCGATCAATCTACAGGGAGCGATCCGATACTCCGATAAGTGTTTTCGGACTTTGCAATGTAGGAATATAGCAGAGTGTAAAATTCGGTGAGTGTGTGAAGTTGCCCTGAGGGAGTATCGACTAACTGTAAAACTGAGCTAGTTCTTTTCTAGCTAACACACAACGCTAACGTCATCACGCCGATCCATGTTCTTCGCTGCTTCTGTTGACTCCTGGTATTACAGAACTGTTTCTCAACCATGGGACATTGATTTAACCTCCAATCTGTGTTTTGCTGATGTAGCAAACACCGGGTCTGTCAGCTTCTAAAGCAGTCATCGATTAAAATGAAAACAAAATTGTATTAATTATAAATAAACACACAAACCCTGACAGAAACATCCATTATCCCAGCCAGTTATCCCAGAGATCCCTGAACTCTTCGATATAAATAATGAAGGCTGGTATTAAAACACAAAGGTGGAGGAGAACAGCACATTTTTATTATTATTATTATTCTTGGTGACAGGTCCTTTCGCTCCCACCACAATGCTCATCACAAGTAACAAAGCACAAGGAAGGTCTGTGTCCACCCGCCAAATGTAATCGATCCAGTCCAACATGTCATTACTTTAGTTCTTTATTCCACAGTCATTCAAGTCATGACTTTTGAACAGGGCCTTTTTTCTTAAAATAAAATGATTACCAATAGCAAATTAATAATTCACCAAAAGTGAAGTGGACGCTGCCATTCAAACAATGCACGAGTTGCTCTCCCATTGGCTATCTCCCAACATCCCGCCCCGCTGGCCTCCGATTGGCTAACACCCCCCACCCACCCCCCGCCATCCATTGGCGAGGAAGGATGACGCAGCTCCCTCCAATTGGCTATTATGGAGCTGCATCTCCAGAATACCCATGATGCTTTTCGTGTAAAGGACAGAGTTAAGTGTTAAGTTAGGTTTTTGTAGTGTGCTCATTGCAACTTTATTTTTTGGCTCAGGCTTTTCACCTTGCATAAACATTTGGAAGATTATAACTCTGCTAACAAGATATGGTCAACACACGCGCGCGTGTGATTCCCGGTGCAAGTGAAAAGAAGAAGTGGGCCCGTGGCATGTGATTGAGTGATATTGCAAAGGAATATGGCCAAATCCATCTACCATCGTTACGATATTGAAGCAGAAGGAGGCCTTAAAAGGTATAATTTTTAAAGAGTTAAGGGGGTAGTATTGGGAGCCTTGGAACGAATCACACATTTACATGTAAAATGTAGCTCAACTTATGAAAAATCCAGGTTACGAAACCAGTTCCGGAACGGATTAATTTCGTAAGGTGAGGTACCACTGTACAATATGCTAATTTTTTGAGAAGGACTAGTATATAGTACAGTGGTACCTCACCTTACGAAATTAATCCGTTCCGGAAGTGGTTTCGTAACCTGGATTTTATTGAAACAATACTGATGATTTTGGCATACAGCTCATGAAAACCCAAAATTCCTATCTCAAAAAATTAGCATATCATGAAAAGGCAGTCTAAACGAGCTATTAACCTAATCATCTCAATCAACCAATTAACCCTAAACACCTGCAGAAGATTCCTGAGGCTTTTAAAAACTCCCAGCCTGGTTCATTACTCAAAACCGCAATCATGGGTAAGACTGCCGACCTGACTGCTGTCCAGAAGGTCATCATTGACACCCTCAAGCAAGAGGGTAAGACAAAGAAAGAAATCTCTGAGCGAATAAGCTGTTCCTAGAGTGCTGTATCAAGCCACCTCAGTGGGACATCTGTGGGAAGGAAAAACTGTGGCAGAAAATGCTGCACAACCACAAGAGGTGACGACCCGGAAGAAGATTGTGGAGAAGGGCCGACTCCACACCTTGGGGGACCTGTGGAAGCAGTGGACTGGGCTACAGGTACCGCATTCCCCAGGTCAAGCCACTTTCGAACCAGAAACCGTGGCAGAAGCGCCTGACCTCGGCTACAGAGAAACAGCACTGGACTGTTGCTCAGTGGGCCAAAGTACTTTTTTTGGATGAAAGCAAATTTTGCATGTCATTCGGAAATCAAGGTGCCAGAGTCTGGAAGAAGACTGAGGAGAAGGAAATGCCCAAATGCCTGAAGTTCAGTGTCAAGTACCCACAGTCAGTGATGGTCTGGGGTGCCATGTCAGCTGCTTGTGTTGGTCCACGGTGTTTTATCAAGGGCGGGGTCAATGCAGCTAGCTATCAGGAGATTTTGGAGCACTTCATGCTTCCATCTGCTGAAAAGCTTTATGGAGATGGAGATTTCATTTTTCAGCATGACCTGGCACCTGCTCACAGTGCCAAAACCACTGCTAAATGGTTTACTGACCATGCTATTACTGTGCTCAATTGGCCTGCCCATTCTCCTGACTTGAAGCCCATAGAGAATCTGTGGGATATTGTGAAGAGAAAGTTGAGGGACACCAGACCCAACACTGTGGATGAGCTGAAGGCCGCTATCGAAGCATCCTGGGCCTCCATAACACCTCAGCAGTGCCACAGGCTGATTGCCTCCATGCCACGCCGCATTGAAGCAGTCATTTCTGCAAAAGGATTCCCAACCAAGTATTGAGTGCATAACTGAACATAATTATTTGAAGGTTGACTTTTTTTTTTTTTGTATTAAAAGCACTTTTTTATTGGTCGGATGAAATATGCTAATTTTTTGAGAAAGGAATTTTGGGTTTTCATGAGCTGTATGCCAAAATCCTCAGTATTAAAACAATAAAAGACCTGAAATATTTCAGTTGGTGTGCAATGACTAAAATATATGAAAGTTTAATTTTTATCAGTACATTACATAAAATAATGAACTTTATCACAATATGCTAATTTTTTGAGAAGGACTCGTACATGCTGTATCTTCTTTTCCTTTCGGCTGTTCCCTTCAGGGGTTTCCACAACAAATGATCTGCCTCCATCTCACCCTATCCTCTGCATTTTCTACTCTTACTCCAATGACCTCCATGTCCGCCTTCACCACATCCATAAATCTTCTCTTTGGTCTTCCTCTGAGCCTTCTGCCTGGTAGTTCCAACCTCAGCATCCTACGACCAATATACTCACTCTGTACATGTCCAAACCATCTCAATCTAGCCTCTCTGACTTTGTCTCCAAAACATCTAACATGTGCTGTCCCTCTGATGTACTCATTCCTGATCCTATCCATCCTCGTTACTCCCAAAGAGAACCTCAACATTTTCATCTTCGCTACCTCCAACTCTGACTCCTGTCTTCTCCCCAGGGCCACTGTCTCTAAACCATACAACATCGCTGGCCTCATCACCGTCTTGTAGACTTTTCCCTTCATTCTTGCCGATACTCTCCGAGATCTCTCTGGATTGTTGAGCCGAAGTACTTAAAATCCTCCACCTTCTTTATCTCTGCCCCCTGTAACCTCACCATTCCTCTTGGGTCCTTGTCGTTCACACACGTATTTTGTCTTAATGAGACTAACCTTCATTCCCGTCCTTTCCAGGGCATACCTCCACCTCTCTAGATTTTCCTCCACTTGTTCTCTGGTCTCACTACAGATCACAATGTCATCTGCAAACATCATAGTCCATGGATATTCTTGTCTAACCTCGTCTGTCAGTCTGTCCGTCACCGCTCAGAGCTGACCCTTCATGCAGTCCCACCTCCACCTTGAACTCTTGTGTCACACCGACAGCACACCTCACCACTGTCTTACATCTCTCATACATGTCCTGCACCACTCTAACATACTTCTCTGCCACTCCAGACTTCCTCATACAATACCACAGTTCTTCTCTTGGCACCCTGTTATATGCTTTTTCCAGATCCACAAAGGCACAATGTAGACCGATCCAGTATGAATTTTGTTTTGATCATTTGCATGAGAAATAAGGCAGAAGTTTAACGCCGGATGCCCTTCCTGTCGCAACCCTCTGCATTTATCCAAGCTTGGGACTGGTGTAAGGGGGAGAGACACTGGTTAGTAAACCCACCTCATGGCTGCATTTACATGCTGTATATGGTTTCATACATACATTTTTCATAGCAGTAGAGTGATCTGATTGGTCTTGATAATTATAAACATTCGAAGCAGTGGACAGACAACAGTGGTTGATTAATTGTATAAAAAAAAAGAAAAGCCAACATCAAAAATAAAAAGAAAGCTCAACACAGTAGCATTCACAATTTCTCATTTGAGGAGAAAAAAAAAAAGTTTTTTCGAGCTGTGACTGAGTTTTAAAAGATGTGGCCATGAAATGTGTGAGTATTGTGATGGAACAGATCAAATAATCACACACACACACACACACACACAGTAGAAACATTAACCACAAACATCACATTTTAGTTTTTCTTTTGGGCTCCGTGTAGTACATACTTAAACTCTGCCTAAGTTTAAAAAGACACCGTTATTATTATTATTATTATTATTATTATTATTACAGGAATCCCTTGCTACTTCGCACTTCAATTCATGCGGCTTCAGTATATCGCAATTTTTTTAATAGATATTCATCGAATTAAAAAAATAAGGAAATTAAGGAAGGGTATGGGAATAAGTTAAGGAAAATGCCACAAAAACAAGGCCAATTATGCAAAAAAAAAAAAAAAAAAACTAAACCAACAAAAAAAAATCCCAAAATTCCCTATCAAAACTACGTACATTTTTGTTGATGTGTACATGTACATTGATGTGTACATCTGCACACATGCGCGCACGCCAATGTATGTGTGTCGTCTTCTCATGCAATACCATCTGTTTGTGTGTGTATTTATATTTTATTTACATCTTGTGTTTTTTTTTTAATGTTTAATTGTTATTATAAGCATTTATAGCATGGAATATGTATTTACTGATATTATATACACATACAGGATCCCTGTATTATTATTATTAGAATTTAGCAGACGCTCTTATCCAGAGCAATATTTTATGCAACTTGAGCAATTGAGGGTTAAGGGCCATGGCCCAAAGGCACAACAGTGATGACAGTGGGGTTTGACCTGCTGACCTTCAGATTAGTAATATTTGCATCAATCACTAAGCCACCACTGCCATATTTTTATTTAAGTATTGTATTAATCCCACAAGGGAAATTGTTGCCTCTGCATCTAACCCTTCCAAAGTGAGCACATGCACCCTCCCACACACACCCACACACAGAAAGAGAGAGAGACTGCACATTGGGGAAGCCCAGAGAGCAGTTTGGGGTGAGGAGCGTTGCCCAAGGGCACTACAGCAATGAAGGCGGAGGAAGAAAAGGTGCAGCTCGATCCCTCACACATTTTTCCTGCTGGTTCAGGATTCGAACCAATAACCTTTCGGTCGCAAATATGTCTGTCTAACTATTATGCCATACGTCCTTCAGATTATCAAACAGACGCACAACCGACTGCGCTGACAAGGCTGGCAGGAAAGTTATTTCTGGTGGAGTGTGTTTATTGGTGGTGACGAGTCATCAAATTGTACTGAGTTCAAACTCAAAGACATTCAGTCAATTCAGGAGGGAGGAAAATACCAGGATCTGGGTTTACTCATGAGTTAAGTTTACACTTGGGTTCCTCAGTGACGTAGGGTGCAGAATTGCTGATCCTAAGGTTGGGGGTTCGAGTCCCCACAAGGTTGTCACTGTCCCCCGGGTGCAGCTAACTGGGTTATCAAAGACGGGTCATGTCTCTCACTGTCTATGATGAGAGGCATGTAAAAGAACCATTGGTGACTTTCGTAAAGAGTAGCTGCAAAGCCGTTAGCGTGTTTCTGTCCCTTGTTCAAGAGTTGTGACAGGAAGGGCATTCGACGTAAAAACCTATGCCAAATCAAATGTGCGAATCAGATCATTCGCTGCGATGACCAAGAAAAGGGAAAAAGCTGAAAGTAAGATATATATATACACACACACACACACACACACATACATACACATATATATACATACATACACACACACACACACAAAGTTTGTCTAAAGCCGCCAATGATGGCTACTGCAATCCTGCAAAAAAATAAAATTAAATAAAAATAAACAAACGGACCAATCACTGCCTTGTGGTCTGCTGGGAAATATCCCATCAAATACCTATGCATGGCTCTACCGTGCACGAAACTGCACCCAGATTGCATGTGAAGGGGTCAGCGTGGCTTTGGAAGGACCTGCGAGATCAGGGGAGGGTTTAGCCGGAGTCCTGAAGAGATGCTACAAACAAATTTAGTGATCTTTCCAGACCACCGAGCCCAGTTTTAACAGTTTAACTTTAACAAAGATAATGTGGCATTTATAAATAAATTACAATTTTATACAACAGTTATTCCCAATTTGCTGTGTAATTAATGGAAAATAACACTTTGGAATTATTGATTACATTTGTCCAACCCTATACCGATACCAGACACTTCTGTGTGGGGCCGGTGGAGTAGTGGTTAGGGTGTTGCGTTCATGATCGGGAGGTTGTGAGTTCGAATCCCACCGAGACCCTCACTGTGATAAGACCCCTGGGCAAGGTCTCAACCACAAGTGTGACTCTGTTCACAGTATAAATGGGTACCAGTAAAAATATCATGAGAGGGTAAACTGCGATGGACTAGCATCCCATCCAGGGGGAGTTGAACTCCTGGTCGCTTCACGCTTTGGAAACCGGCCTGACGAGGCTCGGATGTAAAAAATCCAACAGACTTACCCTTACCATACCGATATCAGGGTGGGAGAATGAACTTCCTCCTCTCAAAACTGCTGAGTCACGGTCCGCGTACGAGCCACGCCTCAGCACACACCACTTCACTAAGCACTTAAGCATTAATGATACACAACGTTTACTTCGTGTTCATTACAGCACTAATCTCACACTCTCGGACTAAGCGTACAGACCATCTAATTCTACATTCATGAACAGAATCAAGGGCGATTAAACGTCTCGAGCTGAAGCTTCTCTGAATATGAAGTTTCGAACAAAAATTGTTCAAATCTGTAAAAAGTTACACATGAAACAGTTTTTAAACTCAAATCTTTATAAACGGGGGGGAGGGGTTGGAATATGAATTAGCATTGAACAAGCCACACAAAGTTATTCCATCGCAGAATATTATAACCAATTAGGTTCGATATGGAAATCCAAGTTTACTACTGTAAAAGAAGTAGTATGAGGTTCTGAGGTAAACGTGTTGCATGAAGTGTTTTGTTTTTTTAAATACAGTATTTACTTGTTCCACATCAACATGCATATTTTCATTATCAGGTGACTTTTAACTTACATTACTGAAGTTTTAAAATCCATGTGATAGTTTGCATTAACCAGTTTTCAAAGACTATTGTGTTAATGTGAAACTCATGAAAATAGGACATGAATCTGTCCGCTCATATACGACAAGAAAACAGCACAAACAACATTATACGGACATTAAACTAAGAAATAAGTTAAAAATTCGTAAACCTTCAAATTCGGCCAAGCTTAAAAAATTCTTTGTTGGCAATAACATGATAAAAAAAAAAAAAAAAAAAAAAAAAAAAAAGAAAAAAAAAAAAGATTCACCAGGGAAGGAGGATTTTTTTTTTTTTTTTTGCCAGTGCAGGCCACCAGGGGTTCACCAGGGGTGAAATTTTTTTCATACATCATGCTATATGTGTTGAAAACACAGTAGAATTAAATAAATATCATATTTGAAATCAATATACTGAATATCAAAGTTTATTCTTTTAATATTGTAATCAACAGAGTATCAAGGTTTCTTCAACATATCAACTTTTAATATTGCAGTCAACACCTCACAAACACCTTCGTCACGCTCCACGCTGCTGCTGGCAGTTTATAATTAACTTGTATTTGTTCAAAAATGGCAGCAAGGTTTTTTTAGCCTCGTCATTGTCCCCTTCCATCATGCCTTTGTTGTTAAGACAGTACTGGCCAATGAGAATCACTGATTCACCAAACTGGTGACATTGACAAAGTAAATCTAGGTACATCTGCACATCACACAAGCTTCTGTTTACATACATCAAACAAATATCAGCTCATTTACATAAACGGATGGGATGGTATATTGATTTATATTTATATGATAACTCCTTCCGTATTTATTGATCGGATACGCATAAGCCACAGGTGACTTTTGTACCATACAGCATCGCCCCTCCTGTGTGCAGATTCATTATTTGTTTGTTGTTTTTATTCATGAAGAAGCTTGTAATAACCAAAGGGGGCGTTTTGATGTGCAAAAGTGTATTTTTATTACATTTGGGTTTAATTTCCCTTTAATTACAATCATAAAATCCAAGAGCTTCAAATTTAAAAAAGGAGAACAAAATTTCACTCATGATATAAATGACTTGGTAAACCATTGTTCCCCCCCCACCCCCAAAACTCAAAGTCTAAATTCTGAAGCATAATCCCAGAAGGCATCTGCCTGTTATTGTCTCACTGAAAACTGCAGAAGTGAGTGAATTTCAGTTTGGCCGCAAAGCCGCAGCAGGTTTGAAAGTAACGAATAAGTGCAGCTAGTCTGGAGATGTTGTTTTAAATTGAATCCAGCCTGCATACTGTGTTTAATTGCAAGTTTGTTACCGCCGCCGAGAGTCGGAATCGATTTACTGTCAGTGCATAGATGCAACCCTTCATGGTTTCATTTGTGAGCAGAGGCGGGGCTTCGGACAAGGAAGACTCCATTAAATTTTGGAGAAAATCCCGACCAAATTCAAGATCCAGAATTTTTTTTTCTGATTATTTTTTATTTTTTTGTCCCACAGGATTGGGGGGAGGGGACATGGCTGAAGCTCACCCCCAACTGCTCCCCAGGCACCGCAATATATGCGTGTGTGTGTGTGTGTGTGTGTGTGTGTGTGTGTGTGTGTATCTCCTCACTTTTAAAGGATTCTTTAACATTGTAAGATCAGATGATTTTTGATTTTTGACATTCTGGTTCCTGAAAGGGATTTTTGGAATTAGCAGAGGTTTGCACACTGAAAGTGTTGTGATTTTGTGATTACGGTAACTTTCGGTAGATTACCGTGAGAAGTAAATCTGTGCAGCATGTCGGTTTTCTAATCTAGAATTTGCTCAGTACCGCGGTGTGAACTCCGTGCAGAAACTTGAACCCATAAAAAAGAGTAAAGTCCATCAGTCCTAATGTAGGATACAAATTAATTCATTCCTGTTTTTCATTTGGTGATTGAGCGTAAACATTTTGCCGAAATATTCACCAGTTAACACAGCCAGGTTAAAGTATTAACTGAGTAGTGGTGGTATGATATGTCTGGACGAGAATAAAACTAAAAAAGATTCTCCATATTAAATATAAGAGCTAGCTTGTTTTTGTTGAAGGTGGAACAAATGCTATGTGAGGTTAAGTCAACACTTCCTGAAACAATCAGAACAAACTGGGTTTTTTTTGTTTGTTTTTTTTTCAACAAGCCATAAACACGGGATTTCCAGCAGACGAGGCCAATAAGCAGGTAAGAAAAGGAAATGCATGAATGTAGCACCACTGAAATCTAATTGTCAGTATTCTGAATGCTGGAGAGTTCAGTCATGTTCCGGTCCGACTGACCGTGGTTTGGATACTTCTCTGTAATGCGCCAGTAATACGAGAGGGCATTAGTGGGGACAGATCGGATAATGCGGCAGATTGGAAAATCAAATATAAAATTGTATGTGGGAGGAGTAAATGGGTTTCGACAACTGACGAGGTCATAAAAAATGCTAAAAGGATAAAGAATACAATGTGTGTGCGCGCATGTGGGAGAGAGAGAGAGAGAGAGAGAGAGAGAGAGAGAGAGAGAGACAGTGTGTGAGTATGAGTGAGTGAGTAAATGTGTGTGAGTGTGAGAGAGAGAGAGAGTCTGTGTGTGTGTGAGAGCATGCAAGTGTGGGTGCATGAGTGAGTGTGTATGAGTGAATGAGTGTGTTTGTGAGTGTGTGTGTGAGTGAGTGTGTGTGTATAAGTGAGTGAGTGTGTGTATGAGGGTATGAGTGTGTGTGTGTGTGTGTGTGTGTGAGGGTATGAGTGTGTGTGTGTGTGTGTATGAGTGAATGAGTGTGTGTATGTGTGTGTGAGTGTATGAGTGAGTGTGTGTGTGTGTGTGTGTGTGGTGTGTGTGAGGGTATGAGTGAGTGAGTGAGTGAGTGCGTGAGAGAGTGTGTGTATGAGTGTTTGTGAGGATATGAATGAGTGAGTGTGTGAGAGAGTGTCCGAGTGTGTGTCTGTGCGTGTGTGAGTGTGTTGAAAAAAACAGGGACATAAACTATGTTCACTGAACCTACCTGAGCAGAGGCTGGAAGATGACCGTGATGTTCCTGGCTCCAGGTTTACACAGGAACTTGGTCGCTCCTCCTTCGATCAGGTTATCGTCAGCACCCCCTGAACAGGAAGAGGACGGATGGATTAGTGTTGTTGACGTACCGAAGGAAATTCTACACAGATACAGAGTCGATACAAAAACAAAGATCAATAAATCAAAGACAAAGCAATTATTTTGCTAAAACACTGCAGCGTGTGATATTCCACTCAGCAAAAGCTACCCAGCAATTCATCTCAGATCATCATACTTTATTCATGAATGAGCTGGTGCTCATTTCAACTGCTTATTCTTACATTTAAGTGTCAAACAGTTACTGTGTCTACGATAAACAGCTTGTCAACCCCCGCTCCCAACCCCCCAAATCAGACTGCCTGTCCTGTGTTTACACAAAAAAATATGAAGCTGCACAATGTTTCAGCGGACTTGGAGCGTGATTGGGGTGGAGAAAGGAGACGGGGGGGGGGTCCATGATGTTCCTCGAGATCATCAGGAATCCACCGAGTTCCTTCGAGATTATTAGGAATCCACCAAGTTCCCTCAAGATCATCACAAATCCACCAAGTTCCCTCGAGTCTGTCTGTCTGTCTTCCTTTCGGCTTTTTCCCTTTCACTCAGGAGTCGCCACAGCGAATCATCTGATTCGCACATTTGATTTGGCAGAGGGTTTTTTTACGTCGGATGCCCTTCCTGTCACAACCCTTTTAGCAAGGGACAGAAACACGCTGACGACTTTGCAGTCTACTCTTTATGAAAGTCAGCAATGGTTCTTTTACATGCCTCACACCATAGACAGTGACAGACATGGCCCGCCTTTGATAACCCAGTTAGCTGCACTGGGGGGGGGGGACAGTGACAACCTTGTGGAGAGTGGGACTTGAACCCCCAACCTTTGGATCAGCGATCCAGCGCCCTATACCACTAGACCACCACTGCCCACCAAGTTCCCTCGAGATCATCACAAATCCACAGAGTTCCCTTGAGATCATCCTGAATCCACTGAGTTCCCTCGAGATCATCAGGAATCCACCAAGTTCCCTTGAGATCATCCTGAATCCACCAAGTTCCCACGTTTCCCTCAAGTCATGGAGATGGTAAGCCTGGTGCTCCAGTGTAAACACAGGTTTCCAGCCACTTTGACTTTAAGTCATATATTAAAAAAAAATAAATAAATAAAAAACTTTAAACATTTACAGAATTACCAATAGTTGGTTTCAGCGTTTTGAGTTTGGCAACAGTGTGTTGAAAATGTGTCATGATGATGGTGGACCCGTGTAAATGACTTAAAACACATGATTATTATACTGATTTCCAGTGAATAAAACCACTGTACAAGTGTAATAAATTGAGAAAATGTATATTTTAAAATTGAATATTATATTTGTAACTCAACAGTGCTCTGTATTTTACAGAACATTACTTGTCGCTGACTAATCATTTCCACGTTGGAGAAGAGAAACCAATACAAAGACAGAAAACCTGCCCAATTAAAACGCTCGAATAAATAAATGGAGATATGTGTCCGTGACTTCATCCAGACACCGCGGTGTCCACTGTGTGCGGCCCCGTGTGACCACGTTCACAACCCGCATTAACAGGGTTAATAAGAAAATCAAGCCTGGGTAAGTCAGTCATCTAGACAGCCGAGCTGCAGTGCTTATTACCTCTCGTCTTCCACGCAATCAATACCATTGACTTAGAGGGGAGAGCATGTGGAGTCAATAAAAAAATAAAAATAAAAATTCCCCAACCACAGGCAGCGAGAGGGTTCGTGCATGGGCCAGTGGCTCACTGGTTATAAATAACAACACCCTGTCATCTTCTCTCTCTCGCACTGTCTCCAAGAGATTCATAACACGTTGGGGACTGGGTTTAACCATGCTGCGCTGAAACACACACACACGCACACGCACGCAGGGAAAAAAATATTTTTAAAGTGAAGTCAGAATGTTTTTAAAAATCATTCAAGGTTGCTATTTGGTTGTAGCTGCAACTCAATTAGTAGCTGGTTGCTTCAGCATTTAAACTGATTGCTGGGGTGTTGCTCTGCAGTCTTCATGGTATCCCAGCATGCACCTAGCGACTCACTAAGTGGGTTGCTCGTCAGTCAGTTGCTGATTGCCCTGATATTACAAAATTACCATGATGCTGCCACATGTTGACTGTGCTATTAAAGATGACTGAAAGACAGCTACTAGGTGGCTCTTATTATTATTATATACAGTGGTATCTCACCTTACGAAATTAATCCGTTCCAACGCCTTTTTCGTAACCTGAATTTTTCGTAAGTAGAACCGCATTTTACATGTAAAACATGTGACTCGCTCCAAGGCCCCCAATACTACCCTTTAAAACTTATAAAAGCATACCTTGTAAGGTACTTACTTCGTGTTGACAATTTCTTCTTAGCAGAGTTATAATCTTACAAATGTTTATGCAGGATTAAAAGCCTGAGACAAAAAATAAATCAATAAAGTTGCAATGAGTACACTCGAAAAACTCATGAAACAAGCTGCTGCTCAAGGGAGCTGCGTCATCCCTCCTAGCCAATGGGAGGGAGCTGGGTCATCCCTCCTAGCCAATGGATGGCCAGGGGGGCAGGATGTTGGGAGACGGCCAATGGGAGGGCAACTCGCGCATTGTTTGAATGGTGCGTTTTAATGTTTGAAAGGCATGTTTGAATGCCGCACTTGGCGCGTTTCATAAGGAGAACTTGTTTCGTATACAGAGACAAAAAATTTAGGAAAATGTTTTTCGTAAAGTGGATTTTTCGTTTTCTGGGATGATTGTAAGAGAGGTACCACTGTATTATATTGTCTCAGATAGTTGTCATGGAGACGTCAAGACGGGTGTAGCTGTTGCATGTTGATGCCACGTCATCTCTTGTTGTTGCGAGGATACTGCCAAGCGGTTGCCATGGTATTCTTGGGTTCAGTGACATGACTATTGCTGAGATAATAGATAGTAGTTATGAAGTTCTAACCTTGTTGGTGAAGAGGTTTTTCCAGTGGTTTCAAAATTGTTGCCAAGATATCACGGCATTCCAGCCTGTCACATGAGACTTTCAAGGTGGTTGCTATAGTATTTCAAAATGGTAGTAATGCTATTTTACCTGATAGAAGGAACGTTACTAGGTCGTTGTTGTGTTATCTAAGGTGGTTGTTATGATATGCTACACGGTTGCGAGGGGAGTATAGCTGTTCAGAAGAACCTTTCTGGGCTATTTTGCACCCCCTACTGACGGTACTTCAAGAGCCTGTAACAGTAAATTTCTCCATTGTGAGATTAATAAAGCTGTATCTTATCTTATCAAGAATGCAATTCCACAGTGTATCCAGTGACAATTTCTTGCATATTAAATGTTTTTTTTAATAAAAATAAATAAATAAATAAAATAAACACAGCACCACATTTTTCCCCCAGTTACTTGCATTCGGTTGAGCGCATGTTTACTGAATAAGATTTGAATCACTCTTGATGTTGTGGGAATGACAGATGCTCAATACTTCACATCATCTCACACATTTTATCACGAGAATATTATCACCAGTGTTTATATTCAAACACACAAAAGTCATCCAGTATTCATAGCACAGCAGAAAGTTCTGGATAGACCCCCCCCCTCTCTCTCTCACTCACTCACTCACTCACTCTCTCCTTTTCATCCCCTACTTCTTTTATCATCTAAGCAAAGACAACAGAACCTTTATTCTTACTAAAAGCTTTTTCACACAGAATTTCTTTTATCACGGAGCTTCCGTGAAATTTATTTCTGTAAAGACAATTCGAGCTGCTAAGTGGAAATGGAGCCCACGTCCAATTTTCCTTCCTCCTCCGCTCTTTCCTTCTCTTTCTCTCTCATGCCAATTCAATTAAGACTCAATTACATCTGCTAAACAAAAGCTGCTGCTACACACACTCCGAATAAGAGACAGAAAAGACACAGAGAGAGAGAGATGGGAAGAGGGAAATGGGAAGAGACAAACAGGCAGAGAGAGACAGAGAGAGCAAGACACACAAACACGGAGCAGAGAAACACAGACAGGTAGAGAGAGAGGAAACACAAAGAAACAGAAGCAGAGACGGATACGAAGGTACACAGAGACAGAGAGAGAGATCAGCAAGAGAGAGACACACACACACACAAAGTAAGAGACAGGGAAAGGGAGAGAGAGAGAGAGAGACATAAAAGCACAAAGTCAGAAAGAGAAAGGAGAGGCAAAGTGAGAGACATAAAGAGAGATAAACATAGAGAGAGAGAGAGAGAGAGAGAGAGAGAGAGAAAGAGAGAGCGAGTGAGAGAAAGAGAGAGCTATCATGGAGAGAGACAGAAGTCGAGAAAACTAGAGGGGCTAATGGACTGAAAGAGGGAGAATGAGAGATTCCATATATTAACCTTCAATAATCCCATAGATATAAATAGATAAACAAATAATAATATAATAATAATATCGATCTAAATATATAAATAAAGAGTGTGAAAGACGGAACCGCGGAAGGGAAGTGGAATGTTTTTCACATCTCTTTGCATGAATTTGATTGGAGCTGTGGGACAAGCAGGTAAAGGTCATGCAGTAAATTACACACAGACACAGAGCGAGATGAGACGCCTGTGATTAGAGTGATAATGAAAAGCATCTGTGTGGGTGAGACACACTTCTCCAAAACTTTTAGAATGAACACATTCGCAAACACCCTGGTAATGAAGGGTCCCTCTTTGACACACTAGAATAATCCTGAGCATCAGTCTGAGTGTGTCTGCACTTCTTGTTAAGCGATGATCTGTTCACTGGGCATTTGTGCACCTTCTGCGGTGTGCGTGCGTGCGTGTGTGTGTGTGTGTGCGCGCGTGTGTGTGGGTGTTTTTGAGCCTTTCCCCAGTGGCAGTGACTGATCTCGGATTACAGGGGAGGGTGTGTCTGCTGCGAGGGCTATCTGAGTGTGGAAATGAAGTGTAGTGCACATAACACGGGCAAATCCAGGCCTCGGTCGCTTGCCTCTTCCCAGCCCGCCCGCGTACAATCAAGCCAGCCAGTGACTTAGTGAAATTGCATTAGCCACACTTCCCTGAGTTTGATTAGAAACGGCTTGATCTGTGATGTGTTCTTCTCTGCTATATGAGAGAGAGAGAGAGAGAGAGAGAGAGAGAGAGAGATGTGATGCCTTCACCAACACCAACCGTCCCTGTATGCCGTGTGCGTGATTGTTCTTTTGTTTGGTCACTATAAAAGCGCGTAAATACATGTTCCCACATACATAGATTATAATACAGTAGGCCCTTGACCATTCGCGGTTTTTCACTCACGGTTTGAGTATTCGCGGACTGCCAAGCAACTGACACGTCACTCAAATTCAGCCAATGGCTGTCTTCCTTCCTGCTGATTGGTTGAGATAATGTAACCCCCCTTTTTTCTCATTCGCGCACAAGTTTTCAATGAGCCTGTTTTTAAGTGTATTTTAATTACCAGTTAAGCTCTATGATGCCACTCAAACACTGAGTCTTCTCTGGCGAAGCGCTAGAAAAGGTAATGACGTTGAATGTCTCTTCTGAAGAAATAAGACTTTCTCCTGAAGAAACAACAGTCTCATCTGAAGTGCCTGAAGGGAAATAATCATCTGAAAGCACTCTAGTATTAAAGTCTTTTTCAATCATTACTCCAGTACAGTACTTAAGTTAATTTTGATCATGTTTGTGTGTGTGATTTTATTTACTGTGGTGTAGCATGTTTATCGTTTTGTTTTGTTGATCCAATTTATTACATTTCATGTTGTTTTTGTTATGGTCTGTTTTGGGGGGAACTTTGATTTTGAAGGCTGCGTTCTTTCACTCTCTGCTCCGGCTGAGGGGCGTGGCTGAGCTGCTCCGTGGCTTCTAAACATTCTAAACATTAACTTAGGCACTGTCCTGGAATAATAATTGAAAAAGACTTTAATACTACAGCTTTACAACAGTTCAGATGATTATCTTCAGGCACTTCAGAGGAAACTGTCGTTTCTTCAGCAGAAAGTCTTATTTCTTCAGAAGAGACGGCGCTTAGCCAGCGTTTGAGTGGCATCATAGAGCTTAACTGGATAATATATTATACATACAAAATGAAAACATATACATACTGTATGTAGATATGTATATTAGATAGATACATGCATACAGACATCCCTTACCACTTTGCGATTTTGGCATCGCGGTATTTTAATAAAAAATAAAATAAATAAAAAATATTCAGAAAAAAAATCAAAATTCGTGCTGAAACTCGCATGTAAGCAAGCGGAAGGCAGGGACCCAAGGCAGGCTGCGTCCATTGTTTCCAAATGACAGACTGAAGTGCCCCTCCACCCCAGTTCAGGCAGGGACCGCCCACTCAACTCAATCTCGCAAGCTGATTGGCTTAGACGCCTGACACTGTTGCCGCCCTCCCACTCAACTCAATCTCGCAAGCTGATTGGCTCAGACACGTGATGCTGTTGCCTCGCACATTCCCGCGGGATTTTTTGTGATTTTGTGATCTTATAAGTGTTTGTAAACGTCCTGCACCTCGGAGAAGAGCTATTGTCAGAGATGAGTACAGTACTTAAAGTATTTATATATAAATTCTATTTAAATATTAATACATTACAGTATTTACATATGCATATAACTGTGTAACGTGTAATATACGCTTCTTGTATTGTACAGACGCGAAAACATATAGAAATGAGACGATATGGTAGAAATGAGAGGGGTGTTCCTACTTCACGGTTTTCCCAATATCGCAGCCAGGTCTGGTCTACATTATCCGCGATATTCAAGGGATGACTGTAGACAGATATTAAGTATGCTGTATAATGTTTATATACTGTAGTTTATTAATAAATATCACAGTAAATAAATTACAAGGTTTTTCTTAGTCATTACTATATTTTACTACATTAATACTGTATTAATGAGTAAGAGTGTCTATAGAATGTGTTTAAGAAGCAAATTTTAGCGTGTGTAAAAGATACAAAGTATTTTACTTCCGGTTACTGTAATATGATACATGGGGTTTTACTTCCGGGTACAGAACTCGCGGGCTGGAACTAAACCCCCGCAAATATTGAGGGCCTACTGTACCGTGCTATAAACAGTATACACTGATTAGTAGTATCACAAATATCTGACTCACACACATAAAAACATACCTGCACCTGTACTTGCCTTCATTCCTGAACCCTTGCTCTGATATTCTCAGAGGTCAGTCACAGGATGCTCATCAAAAATTTAGTGTAAGCTCGAGCAGAATTGTATGTAATTGTCAAAACTGTATGTATTCCTCAGAATAACGGTTGGGGGTTGAATAAATTTTAGATTAGAGATTAGAAAAGGCTGGAAACTATATACAGAGCAAGTCATAATCGCCATAGAAACCGATTTCAAATTACCCTGTGCGTACATTAGGCACCTGCCAAACTAAGAGGGAAGTGGCATCACTGAATTTTTCTATCAAGCATACAGGTCGGAAAACTTGGAAGACATATTCTGAAATGACAAATACATGACATTTAGATTAAAGGTTTTACAGAGATGGTCTCAATCTGATTTTTCAAACAAACAAAAAAAAAACCTCACGCTTAAAAACTCCTCATTCTGTCTGTCAATGCAGGGCTGTGTAGCATAGGCAGAGGTGTGGGTGTGTGTGTGTGTGTGTGTGTGTGTGTGTGATGCAAGTAAAATTTAATTTTGCTCATTGCTCAACAACAGCTGTCCTTTGTTCCACGTAGTACGAAATTATGTGGTTCAAACATGTAAAGGAAGCACAAATTTGAAGATTTATTTTTTTACTCTGATCACACACACACACACACACACACACCTGTTTAGCATATCGTGACTGAGAAAATCTGTGTGATGATTCTGCCAGTTTCAACAGACTGATGTTTGATTCCTGTGGACAGGACATTAAGTTCTTCTGTTCATATCAAGTAATGTTAATGGCAAAACTAACAGTACACCGATATAAAACTAACAAATCAGATATAAATGCAGACTTCAGAATAAAACGAAGCTCATCTCCACAGCTTATGTAAGTTCGCATGCATCAGATAAGCATCGGCTCGTTGAGAGACCTGTGTGACATGAATCATTGTTTATTCATATGCAAACTACTTCTGTATTTACGCATCGAAGTGTTCGGATGTATAAAGGCATATACAAAAGTTTGGGATTAATTTCACTTTAAAAGTAAAAGATAAGTGTTCATTGTCCATGCTGTGAGCGGCCATCTTGACTGCTCAAACCCTTGTAAATGAGACTGTCCAGACTTTCCAAGTAGGAAATCCCAGTCGCTGGGTATTTTTCTTTGATCTGTTTTCCTTGCAAAATATAGGAAACGTCTATAATCATGTAGAAATATAAGAGTCACACTCTCTCGCACGCACACTCACACACGCGAACTCTCGCTCGCTCACGCGCGCTCTCGCACACACACACACACACTCACGCGCGCTCTCGCACACACACACACACACTCACGCGCGCTCTCGCACACACACACTCACACACACTCTCGCACACACACGCACACACTCTCGCTCAAGACACTCTCGCCAAGACACTCTCTCGCCTACAAGACACTCTCTCCTTCGCCAAGACACTCTCTCGCTGCAAGACACTCTCGCCAGCGCACTCTCTCGCCATACGCACACTCTCTTCGCCGCAAGCACTCTTCGCCATACACACTCTCGCTCGCGCTACAAGACACTCTCTCGCTCCAAGACACTCTTCGCCATGCACTCTCTCGCCAGACGCACGCCGCCAAGACGCACACTCTCTCGCCAGACGCACACTCTCTCTCGCCAGCACGCACACTCTCACGCACACTCTCACACACACTCTCACACACTCTCACACACACACACACACACACACACACACACTCACACACACACACACACACACACACTCTCACACACACACTCACACACACTCACACACACACACACTCTCACACACACACACTCTCACGCACTCTCACACACGCACTCTCACACACGCACTCTCACACACGCACTCTCACACACGCACACTCTCACACACGCACACTCTCACACACGCACACTCTCACACACGCACACTCTCACACACGCGCACTCACACACGCGCACTCTCACACACACACACACACACACACACACACACTCACTCTCCCTCATATCTCTCCTCCATTAACCAGCACAGATGCCACCACCCCTACAACTGCTCTCTCTCTCTCTCTTTCTCAGACACACACACACACACTCTCTCTCTCTCTCCCTCACTCACTATCTCTTCAGCCTCCAGCACTTTTTCCAGCATCTCTAGTGTGATGAACAACTGAGTTGGCACTTAAAAGGGAAAAAAAAGGCAATTTCCTGCATTCAGGCAACAAACTCCACAACCCACTACCAGCTGCCAAGTCTACTCAGAGCAGCATAAAGGTCAACAGGTGTGCACATCCACAGCACTGTGTGTGTGTGTGTGTGTTTCAGCACTCGGCGCTTTCGGGCAGAATCCCATTGCTCTGCTCTGATCAGACCAGGCCAACTCAATAATTCAGAGTCCGAACCGTCTGGTTCCAATCTCGCTGCCATGGCTCCATGTCTGATTGGCTCCTAATGAGCTATGTCTATTCTTCAAATTAATTGGGAGGGATAATATTCCACTCGGCGCCAGAGATAGAACAGGTTGACAATTGTTGGAGAATGATAAATAAATAAATACAAATTAATATGTAAATGCAGCCCATCGTGGTGAATGAATTATTGAGCACGAAGCGGTGAAAAAACGCCAGAGCTTCTCGGATGAGAGAAATTAAAGCACACCCTCCGTACGAAACATGTGTGGTCGAGCATTTGGTAACCAAATCACACTAACAACACAAAATATAGCTGGCCTTGTACGATATGAACATCAGACATGACGATAATTTCACAACAACCACAGCAGGTAAAAAAATTATTTATGCTCATTTCCTCCCTTAATTTGGTGGCCTCACCTCGCACGTTCTCTTCTTGTATGATTACATTTGCCTTCAGTGTCAATTCTTTATCAAATAACACCGAAAAGATGATTTTATTAATTACCTACTAACCATATGTACAAACAGACGCATATGTGTGTTTGTTTAAAAAAAAAAAAAAAAAAAAGTGTCCATCTGATCCAGTGAAGTGCTGAACGCCTAGCCGTGGCTTCCAAACTAAAAGTCTCGGTTTCTTTCCACAGCTGGAGGATTTCCTCTCAAAGAAACAGGTTTTCTCTGACAGCCAAATCCGGAAACTGTGGGACCCGGAGCTTTGGCGTTGTCGGGGTCCTCTGGGATTGTATCAGCCTCCTTATTCCGTGTGTCATCCTGCACCGGTCGCTCCCCTTTCTCTCACAAACTCCCGGACTTGACAGCTGAACAGAGAAACAGTTCCACTCCACTAACATTGGTATGGAACCACAACCTTCTTCAACAGTCACCTCCTGTCTCAGACCTTGGTTACGGGAGGACCATAAAGTTCTCCCTTTGGTGGGGGTGAGGGGACAAATTGATTTCCCATCTTCCACATCAGTGGAACATGTGCAAGATAAAAACAAGGTATTTCGATTTCAGAACACGTGAACAGTGATCAAGGAAAACTCGATCACTGTCAAGTTCACGTAAGCTTCTGGGGGGTGGGGATAAGAGATTAGTCAGCATTTTAAAAGTAATTCAGCTGGTAGATCAACACCATCAGGTGCATGTACTCTCTTCAGACCTGTGGAAACGTCCTGACTGGATTCCCGCCGAATTGTACTGAATTGACTTCAAAAGCCTTCAAATTTGCCAAATCAAAACAGCTCTGTTGAAAAGGGTGGGCCCACAGCGATGCCAAACATGGACTTCCTGCTCCTGGAAACAGCTGCATGGCAGTACATTAAAAAAAAAAAATCATGAAATTTTTAAGAAAACTACAGCATATGGCACATAAAACTCTGTTTGATTAAAAAAAAGGTTCAAGCCCCACTCTCCACAGGTTGCCACTGTCCCCTCAGTGCACTAACTGGGTTATCAAAGGCCGGCAGTGTCTCTCACTGTCTATGGTGAGAGGTTCATGTAAAAGAACCAAAGCTGACTTTTGTCAAGAGGAGCTGCATAGCCGTCAGCGTATTTGTGCCTTGCAATGGTCTGGTGTGCCGTCCAGATTGTACTCTGCCCTCACCTGAAGTCGGCTGAGATGGACGCTAGCCTCCCCACAACCCTAATTAGGATTAAGCAGTTGAGAAAATGAATGAATGAATGAATGAATGAATAATTTAAAAAGAGCATTTGATTTCACATGTTTTAATCACAAACTTATTTTATTTAAAGAAATGTGTTTCATCAGAAAAGTCACACTTCATTTTTAAAGTGTTTTTTTATTTTATTTAAAAAAATGTATTTTATTTGGCAAAGTGTACACACTCCAAGGCTGCACTATTCACCGTCTTCCTCATACATGACTTCACAAAACTCCGCCCATCTTGAGATTTTTTGCAACTCCTTCCAGTTTGTTTATCTTTTCAAAATCAATATCATAAGGCATGTCACAATCACAAGGTATTGGGATTCATTACATGAATGTACTAATCTCTAATGGTAGGTGTGTCATTGCGAAACATTTGAATAATCAACGAGCTCACAAGGTGAAGCTGGGTAAGTGACACCTATTTTGAGTTTACTGTATAGGTGTGGCAGCACAGTGCACAAGATAGTTTTGGCAGCTTTTTACATGGAAAAGGCCTGATTCATTCCAAGGCCCCCAATACTACCAACTATACTCTAAAAATGATAAAAGTACAGTCGGCCCTCTACTTACGAAATGAATCCATTCCAGAGCCTTTTTCGCAGTCTGCAGTTTTCGTAAGTAGAGGCACATTTTACATGTAAAATGCGTGATTCGTTCCAAGGCTACCAAGACGATGCCATGTACCCCAAAAACCCTTTAAAAATGATAAATATACCAATTTTTGTATGAAATATGTGTTAAAAGTAAAAGAAAATTATTTATTAAACCATTATTAAACATTTTTTATTAACACACACACACACACACACACACACACAAAACACTGTCTCTCTCTCTATCGCGTGCTCTCTCACACACACACACACACACACACACACACACACACACACACACATTTGTGGTGGGCTCCGCAAACACGCAGGTCGCCGAAGCATTTTAAGACAGGGATTTCAAAGCGCACTCCCTGCTTGACAGATCGGCGGTGCGGACTCAAATTTAACTTGGTTCATTGAGGGATCGGCGGTCCAGACGACCGTGTTTTGCTCACATTCGGCGGAGCGCACCACATTTATTAAACATTTACTGAATTAAACAACTTAAAAAATGAAAAATAAGCTGCAATGTGCTCTCTTGAAAGAGAAGATGAAAAAACGCCTCCTTTCATCTCTGACTTACTCTGTACGCAGTCTCTCTCCATCTCTCTCTCTCTCATGCACGCACGCACAGTATCTCTCTAGGTCTCTCTCTAGGTCTCACACACACACACAAAACTCTCTCTGGTGTGTTTTGCCGAATGCAGGCTCTGCCCACACACAACGCACAGCCGACGGAGCAATTCTATTACAATGTTTAAATAGACTAGATGTTGTATTTAAAGCGGAATTACAGTATCTGTTTGAAGGATCAGATGTCCTGATTCAATATTAACTTGCTTCCCTTCTTTTCTTTTATTGTTTATTAATTTATACTATTTATGTATCTATTTATTTATTTACTTATATAATATATATGTATGTGTGTATGTTTGTATATGTATCTATTTTTGCACCCCCTACTGATGGTACCTCAAGAGCCTGTAACAGTGAATTTCTCCATTGTGAGATTAATAAAGCTGTATCTTATCTTATCTTATCTTATCTTGCGAGATCGGAGGTCTTGTCCCACGGAGCACTATGTTTTCAAGCTCCTTCTGCTTCAATATCGTGCCAAAATAATCGCCT
>CM045733.1:7815000-7817500 GCA_024760905.1 Plotosus lineatus
ACACAATCAAAGCCATAATGGCATTAAGGTAATCATCATCCACGGCAATAATATTACAGCACGACAAACGGCGCGAGGAACATCTGACCCAAACCTGTCAGCTTCTGTTAACGGTGACAGTGTGAGGGTTCAGAATGAAGATGGGTTTATGCCTCATATGGAAAACTCACAAGATGCAAATATCACATTTCTCATTCATTCATTTTCTGAACCGCTTAATCCTAAACGATGACACCAGCGACACTCTCTACCCACTGCCTATGGTAGTATTTTCCTCCGAGCGTGCTCCGCTCCTCTTGGTGTCACATCCTGGTGTCAGCAGCAAATTTCAGGGGAAAAAAAACTTTCATCGTTGTTTTTGGGAGATTTGCTACAACTTAAAAAAAACAAAAAACAAAAAAAAAAAACTTGAAAAATATCCCCTGGATATTTTGGTCCTTGACTCAGTTGAGGGAAACATATTTCCCCCGCCCGTTGCTGCTCCCCTTGAAACCAGCAGAGGACTCTGTGAATTACAGAGCACTCCTCTAAAACAAAAATCAAATGCCCTGAACAGTCAAATCACCAAACTGAATTCCTGCTGAGATTGTAAAAACCACAAAAATCTCAAGAGGTAAAAATTTAACTCGGGGGTTCTTAGTATCTACTGCATCAGTCACCGCAGAACCGAATCAGCTGTAATCACTGCGTACGTCTGAGTTTGTTGATGTGTGTGTGTTTGTTTTGATTTTAATATTTAAGACAAAACTGGGAATCAGAATAACACCACAGAAGCATGCTGGGAATCGAAACGCCCTCCCAACCAGTCTTGTGCCTCTCGGGGCGCTTTGTTACGAACGGCGAGATGACCATATAATGAGCAGACCTGAAGAGGCTGCTTCAGCGAGCGAGTGTGTTTTCTCAAAGTGGCCACAAATACCAAAGTCAATCAGAAACCATTGTATGCTGAGAAAACTTCACCACACCTCCTCCGCAAGGTAAACCAGTGACCCCTTTCTTCTTTTATCGCTTTCCACGCTCGTCATTGGACGCTGTCTTAAAGCGTCGTGATTGCGTGTCATTGAAGCCAACGATTAGCGGCTAACAATGCTTTCTGTCCTGCTCCCCTCTCCACTCCCCTTTTTTTCTCAGAAAGGCTTGATTGCGTACTGTCTCTAGACTTCATCAACACATCGAGGAGGCTGGGAAACATCAATGCATCAATCCCGAGGCCAACGGTTGGAAGATGTGGATCAATCAAGGCTCAAACAAAAGGTAGAATGAGAGTGAGAGAGAGAGAGAGAGAGAGAGAGAGAGAGAGAGAGAGAGAGAGAGAGTAATATCGAGTAGCTGCAGAATCACAAGACAAACCAAGAGCTGAAAATAATCTGCAAACAAAGATGATATTTTCAATCTAATTAACTCTTAAATAACGAATAGATTGCCCCCACTGGTACACAGGGGCATGAATACGCCGACTTCGAGCCACTCACCATTCTCGAACAAATCATGCCCAGTGAGTTAAAACACACTGATCTCAGGCAGCGACACCAGCCAGAATAATTTGAGGGGAGGGCAGAACACAGGGGCATGTGGGTGAATCTACCCCCTTCTTACAGATCGTTACCTTTACTAACTGCACACCCTGCGCCGATCCAAAATATCAAAAGGACACTTCCACCTGGTACACCAGCTAAATGTTAACATCTACAGCCTCCGGGGAAAGACTGAAAAATACCAAGTACACACTGTCTCTTCAAGACCTGTGGGATATTTCGTCTTGATGATGATGATGACGACTATGATGAGTTCCATCACTAAACTCTTCACCATGAACAGTGTGGTCATCATAACAATGCACATCAAGGATAATTTACCCCAGAACTGCTTGTTCTGCCGCCTTTTTGGTTGCAGATATTAGACTATCACCAGAAATCAACCCAGTTCTGGAAGGGGGGGGGGGGGCACTTTCCTGTAATTCACAACGATCGGTAGCCAATCATGGGTGTTTATGAGCTCGTTCATACAAGGGATGACACTTTTCCTTCGAATGTGTTAGACCCACCCCAAAATACGCATGCACAGCAGTTCATAAAGAGGGGGGTGGCTAGCATTGCACGTCACAGATGGTGTGATTGGTTTTGCCCTGCCTGGCTGGTGGTGGTCATGTGTAAGGGAAAGTAATACCTGATGGTTGGGAATTGTATATGACTAAATTTGAGAGAAAATGGGGTTGGGCAAAAAAACAAAACACAAACCACCTCAAGAATAGCAACTTGATGCCTTCCCGTGTTCTGCTTTGTGATAGCATATTATTTGTGGCCCCAAGATAGTTTTTAAGGCCTGTATCTCACAGAGCAGCGAATGCAGCGAACATATTGATTTCTATTTTCGGCTGTCATTAGCGACATTTAGCAACCGTTAGTGTTTGCGCAAATGTTTGCGAAAATCCTTTCCCAGATATTATCATCTGTTAGCGACAGAGCTTGTGAAGATTAGCGACGATGTGCCACTGTTAAGG
>CM045733.1:7822500-7865000 GCA_024760905.1 Plotosus lineatus
AGCAAAAAGTTCTCATCTTTGAAGTACTTACAAAATAACTTCAGCTTGACCTTTCAAGGACTTTCAAGGTCAAAAGGTAAAAGTCTCATTTAAAAGTCCAGAAATGGTTTCCTATCACTGTGCCTCAGTAGCCGCATGCCTATGTGCTCTTTTTTCAAGGTAATAAGCACATTTATCCCAGACACTTTGTGACCTTGCGCTGACCTTTGGCTCTGACGTTCCAAAATCAAATCATCTCTGGGACTAAGGTTGGGCTGTGTCCCCCCCATAGTTGGTGAAAATCCATGTACAGGCATGCGGTCAGGGTTTTGTTAATAGGCAGCCAACACCAGCTATTACAAAACTGCCACCAAAACTCCAGTGCGAACAAACAATAATAATAATAATAACAACAATAACTGCCCCACGATCCGACCCCGGATTAAGCAAAAGATGATGAATAAATGAATAACAACAATAACAATAAGAATAATTCATTCATTCTTCTTCCACATAATCCAGAGTCAAGTCACAGGGCAGCAGCCTAAGCAATGAGGTCCAGACATCCCTCCCCCCAGCCACTTCCTCCAGCTCTTCCAGGGAGACACTGAGGCATTCCCAGACCAGCCGAGAGACATAATCCCTTCAGGTTGTGTTCTAGGTCGACTCCACGGTCTCTTCCCGGTCGGACACACCCGAAACACCACACCATGGAGGCGTTCGGGCAGCATTCTAACCAGATGCCCAAGCCACCTCAACTGGCTTCTCTCAACATGGAGGAGCGGTAGTTCTACTCTGAGCTCCCCATCTTATCTCCAAGGATGAACCTCACCACCCGGCGAAACGAAGCTCATTTCAGCCGCTTGTTTACACGATCTTGTTCTTTCAGTCAATACCCAAAGCTCATGACCATAGGTGAGGGTTGGAATGTAGCTCAAGTGGTAAACCGAGAGCTTTGATTTGTGCCTCAGCTCCCTCATCACGACGAACCGGTATAGGCTCCACTTTACAGCAGAGGCTGCAGCAAACCGCCTGTCAATCTCCCACTTCATCCTTCCCTCACTCGTGAACTAGATTTTGGGATACTTGAACTCCTCCATATGGAGCAGGACCTCATTCCCGACACTGCGAAGGCATTCCACCCTTTTCCAGGTGAGAACCATGGCCTTGGACTTGGAGGTGCAGATTCTCATTCTGATGTGAATCACTCCAGCGAGAGCTGGAGGTCTCGAATTGATGAAGCCATCAATTGATGAATTGATGAAAAGGACAATGTCATCCACAACAACAATAACAATAATAATAATAATAATAATAATACCCACCTGATGTGGGATGAGCTGCTGTTTAACTATTGTAGATCCTTCAATGAAACAGTGGACTTCCACAGCACACCAGGTTATGTTCCCAAAAACATTCTTAAATGTGTTTAAATATTTTTATCACCATGAAAAGCACATCTTATAAAAAGCAGCTCCTTCTGCACAATGTTCTCTCTCTCTCCCCCCTCCCTCCCTCCCACACCACACGCGCACACACACACACACACACACACACACACACACCCACCTTTCCACAAGTGAGACACTTTTCCATTTGCACCTCGGCTCCTCCTTTGTGCTTAACTAGACTGACAGAAAACGCCGCTCGCTCTTGTGCGGACAATTCTCTCGGCCCAGCGAACACAATCTCTCTATTCTCTGAGGATTGGCACGATTGCGCATAAACCGTGCATTAATACAGAGTCTCCTGCTCTGTGTTGTTATGATTAACCCTCTCTACAGCCTCAACTGTGAAACCTAATTTATACAACATGTTTGGAGGAAACCTGGGAATATCAGCGTTCGACATGAAGCCCGAGTTCCTCTGAACTCCCTGCCGCCGCCCACTTCTGACTCGGGCTTCCTTCAGTATACGTGTTCTAACCATGACACGACAGAACATCGACGCTTCGTCACATCCGGTCATTTCTCCTCCGTTATGCGTCCACCCTGAGGGTCACATCTGAAATATAGCACCCAGGACATGGAGAGAGGAGCAGAGATGCAGATGTGGCCACATGTTGAGCACTAATGAACCTCTCGGATGGAAGTTGCAGATTAATTGAACTGTACAAGTCATGCTCGAGCTGAGGAGGTGGTAATTAAGCTTCGGAGGCTTGTGTGTGTGTGTTTTTATAATAAGTACCACAGCAGTGACTTCACATAGTCCTCAGGGGGAAAACAGAGAGAGAGAGAGAGAGAGAGAGAGAGAGAGACAGAGAGAGAGAGTCTCCATCTCTGCCATTGACAGGAACTGATTAAATTCTGCATTATTCATGATGTTGATCATAAGATGTGCAGATTGTACTCCGTCACTCGAGCTGATGCACCAAATACAACGTATTCAACAATTATGGCGAATTACCATGACACAGCTGTACCGCCTGCTCACGCAATGGTGCACACGAAAAAACACCCTGCACGCCAAGTAAAACTGTAATGACATCATACAGCCGGATATTAAACATGCCGTCTATCAGAAACATGTCAGGTTATTCCGCTCCCACAGTCATCGACCAATGATATCACATTTAAATTATTAATGAACAAAACATGCTGAAAGTTTACAGTTCGTCACTTTTAATATTGATTAGATTTGCGGATTTAATGCTGGAGAATTTCTGGAAAACAAGTTTGTTATCGCCTGCATAATTAGAAGCGATATTCAATCTATTCTTATCGTGAACAAAAAGTGTCATTTACCCCCCCAAAAAAAAAGAAAATATTTTTATTTTATTTTTTTAGTATCTACTAAATGAGGGCAGCATGATGGTGTAGTGGTGAGCACGTCCACATCACAGCAAGAAGGTTGTAGGTTCGATTCCCAGCCTGGATGTTTCTGTGTGGAGTTTGCATGTTCACCCCGTGCTTGCCTCTACTTACGAAACCTCCGCGTTACAAAAAAGGCTCTGGAATGGATTAATTTCATAAGTAGGGGGCCGACTGTACTAAGGTGCTGTGTAATTTCAGAAGGAAATTTAAATAAGGTTTAAGTAAAAGGAAAACCAGCTATTTCTTTAATTCTCCTTTTACTTTATTCCCAGACAAAAAAAAAAAAAAAAAAAAATGCCGTTATGGCGGATGATCTACTGCAGAACCCTCAGCGACTAATGATTGGTTAATGGCGTAACCTGCTCAACTCTGCTTCAGTGTTTTTTTTTTTTTTTTTGCCCACGTACCGGCTCTGGTCAGCTGAAACACTCTGCAGTTGACGACTGCCACACTTTCAGAAAGGCTGCTGTTTGGTGTACTCATCTTTTCCACTGCAAGCTTAATTCCAGTCCGCGTGAAACGTTTCTGCAGCGAGTGTCTCCGGTCATATTTCTAATCTACGTCATCAGAGACACTTGAATGGCTCTTCGGAAGGCAGACTGAAAACAATGAGTTTCCACACATCCGCCATCCAGCTCCCAAAAAACTTATTTCACTTTTTCAAATGATTCCAGTCCTTCAATCTTCCTTCCCTCTATTCACCTTGCAGACTGGAGCCCGTCTCTGGCTTTTGTGACAGACTGAATGAAACAGGGAAATCTCATCTTCATTTTATAATGTTTCACAGCATTCAACCGTCCAATATATATTTTTTTTGTTTCACTCTTTCTACAAAAAAAAAAATATATAAAGGTACTGAGATGATTTTTCACCGTTTATTAATCACTGCATTTCTGTTTTCAGGGGATATATACATAATACAACTGAGAGGAAATCTGATGTCCCCTTATAAGGACAGCGAGGGAACAGAACTACAGACATCAAGAACAATAACAAAACACGCGGTTGAGTGATACCGCAAAGGAATATGGCCAAACCCGTCTACCATCGGTACGATACTGAAGCAGGAGGCGGCCTTAAAAGGTATACTTTTATAATTTTTAAAGGGTTTAGTGGGTAGTATTGGGGGGCTTGGAACAAATCACACATTTTACATGTAAAATGCGGTTCAATTGATCAAAAATCCAGGTTAAGACAAAGGCTCTGGAACGGATTAATTTCGTAAGGTTAAGTACCACTGTACGTGTGAATTTTTTTTCTTTGATTCTGTTTAATGCATCAATACAAAACTTAGTGAAGATATGAAGTGAATTTGTATTAAATCTGATTACTTCAAACTCTTCCTGCTATTATTTCCAGACTATTAATATGGAAGAAGCAGTGAGTATGATGGACAAAGTCTCAGTTTCAAATTACCGATTCGAGCCGATTTAACCGAGTGTTTTTTTGGTTGGTTTGTTTTTTAATCTACTTTTTGTATGTTTTCTGTTCTTTTCTTGGTTTTATCTGTATGTTGACCTTGAGAACCAAGGAAGACGACTTTGAATATAATGTACTATTATTAATTTAAGCAGATTTTAGAACATTATGTTGTGCAACAGATCACAAATCACACCACGCCATCCCATAATTCAATCAGAGTCTCTAAATCAGGGGTCACCGATCTTATCCACAAAGGGCCAGTGTGGATGCAGGTTTTCACTTCAACCAAACAGTAGCCACACCATCCACCTGTTTCCACCAAGCAGTGATCATCAAAAGAAAAGAAAAGAAAAAAATAGATTGACATTACTGTTTCAATTCTTAAGTGAGGCCATCTTGCTTTAAGACTGAAACATTTCGGAATTGAAACAGTAATGTCCAATCTAGGTTTTTTCCCTTTTCTTTTGATGATCAGTGATTGGTGGAAACAGGTGGAAGGTGTGGCTACTGTTTGGTTGAAGTGAAAACCTGCACCCACACCGGCCCTTTGTGGATAACACTGAAGATCCCTGCTCTAAATAATCAAAAATATAACAGTTTTAATGGGAAAACAAAAAAAAATGGCAGACCAAAGTGAAAGCGGTTGTTATGGCATCCAAGTGGTATCTTCATGACTGTGAATCTCGAGCACGGGGGACAGTTAAGATGGTAGTTGTGTCCCGTATTTTCCGGACTACAAGTCACACATTTTTTCATACTTTGGCTGAAGATGCGACTTATACTCAAGAGCAATTTATGTGTGAAATTATTACATATAATTCTGTTCGTCGTAATAATAACAAACAATTTCACAAGTTTATTTTACACTCAAAACTAGAAGAAGGCAATAAGAAGGCAGAAAAGCAGTTATTATTACTGCAATGAAGAAAACAAAAAAGCTAATTGCAGGCTAAAAGCTAGAAGGCCGCAGCTAGAGGAATGAGTTTGCACATGGGTGCTTCAGCAACATGCCTCAGGGAAAGGGCTTGTCAACAGTGCAGTTGCATCCCCATAGTTGCCAAGGAGATGAATATAAATTAATCTGCGTGAGGACTTTTAGTGTGACCGCTTCATACAACGCAACCGCCTCTCTATCAGAGCAAGGACCACAACGTCACCAAAACTGCCAGCAGATTTCCAAGGGAGACAGTTTCCATCAGTTTTCGACTTGTATCTGTTTTTTCTTCTTTAATGTGCATTTTGTGTGTGTGTGTGTGTGTGTGTGTGTGTGTGTGTGTGTGTGTGTGTGTGTGGTGGTGGTGGTGGTGGTGGGGGGGGGGGGCAATGCAGATTGTACTTATAGTCCGGAAAAATACAGTACGTTCCAGCCATGTCCTCAACACTCCACATAGTAAATAGAACAAACTACACAAATAGTCAGGCAGACGGTGTATCACTGAGCTGAGGCGTGAGTATTTGTGTCCTTGTACTTTCGTTTACTTTAAAAAGAGAGAGGCGGGGGGAGGGGGAGACAGACTGATTCAGGAAAAACTGCGAGAGCGGGAACTGACTTGTTTATATTATATAAAACCATAAACAGAATAAAATTCTGATGAGTCATTGCATAATAATCTAAAAGTTATACTCAGGACTGAAGAGCTGGCGCATAAAGCACTTGTAATGGTACATGAAAATAATCCACCTTGGGGTATTAACAATATCTCCGTGTCCTCTCCCCACCTCATTGGTGCTTTTTTTCACGATTACAGAACCAAAGGAGTTTGAGAGAATCGAAACTTTTGGTGAGAAAAATCTGTCTTTCACTCCTCACTCTCACTCTGTCAGGTTTCTAGGGTTTTTTTCCCCTCCAACACCTCTCGCTCTCACATCACTTTGCACAGCTTGTGAGTCCGTGGAATTGGGTGCAGGTAAAAAAAAAAAAAAAAAAAAAGAAAAAGAAAAAAAAGGCTCAAGCACTGCTGTCAAACACCACTGATTGAAACTGCAAGGTCATCCTGACGTGTGTGTGTGTGTGTGAGCGAGAGAGAGAGAAACTCTCTCTTAGGTGTGTGTCTCACCCTTGCGAATGTGTGTTAAGGAGGGAGGGCAAGGGTCTCAAAGAAGAAATACGAGGAACAGAAGACACATGCAGCACATGGGAGATACATATCAGAGAGCACCTGGAATTTATGGTTTCTCTCATCCTCTTGATCACTGTCCGGTTCCACCCTTCCCTCCCTCTTCACACTCACCTTGCAGTTCTCCACTCTTGCTGTAAAGTTCTCGACGCTGTTCTCGCAAGTACGCGCTCATGCTTATAGCATGGGAGGACGATTCGAACCTTCAAAAAAAATAAAATAAATAAGAAAAAGAAAAATGCAGACATTACCCCTACAAAAGGAGATTTGTGCACACAATGAACCTGTTTAAGTTTGTCTGTTCTAAACGCCACCACCCCCATTTCTCATTTTCTTTAATGGTCTCTTGAAACAGCCAGAAATAAACGTTTTTCAGGCAATAATAAGATGTTTGTCAAGTGTTAACGAGGACACAAACTTTTCAGACAGAGTTGGGATCTGTGCTTACTTGAACAGAGACTGTTTGGCTCGAAGTGGTTTCTTCTTGGAGAAAAACGCTCCGAAGTCACTGCCGGTGCTCGCGTAGGAGAGCTGGGCTGACGGTTCGGCTGCACTGCGCGTGTTCTTTACATCTAGGTAGTCCATTAAGAGAACCTACCAGGGGGGAAAGAAAAAAAAAACAAACACATGTGAATACATAGAATATTAGGATTCAGGTTCTTGGGACAATTTTGCTCCTCAAGCACATAAATCCACTTCATGTTCATTTTTTTCCAACAAAACAATGGGTATAGTGCAATATAGATATAATATAACAATATAATGAGTGTAATTTCATTTACTGCGGTTATCTACGGATTTATTTACTGTATTATCATCATTTTATTTTTATTACTTTCATTATTATTATTATATTGTTTATTGGGTCTGTGTAAGGTCCTTTTAAACATAGAATTTTTGTGTGTTTATTTTTTGTAGCACTTTGTGTGTTGTTGATTTGTGCCTTCTTTTCTGTTTGTAACTTGACTCCTTGAACAACCTAGGTGGCGCTGCTCGTCGGCGAAGCACATTGTAATAATATGACGGAACCAAAATTTCCTCCGGGATAATAAAGTACTATCTTATGTTGAGGAGGACATAAAAAAAAAGTCAGGCTGAATGATTACCTTTAGTTCAAAAGCCACACCCTGATTCATAAATATCTGAAACATACTCCGACAGAAAGAGGAGGAACAAAAAAGTTAAAGTTCATCCAATTTGAAGTACTCCATAATTTAGTGGCTTGAATGATGTCTATTTGCGAGCTCACATGCAGAGAATGTAATGAAACTTCTTCTTTTCCCTTCGGCTGTTCCCTTCAGAGGTCACCACAGCGAGTCATCTGCCTCCATCTCTCCCTATATTCTGCACCTTCTTCTCTTACACCAACTGCCTTTGTGTCCTCCTTCACCACGTCCATGAATCGTCTCTTTAGTCTTCCTCTCGGCCTTCCGCCTGGTAGTTCCAACCTCAGCATCCTACTACCAATATACTCACTATCCCTCCTCTGTACATGTCCAAACCATCTCAATCTAGCCTCTCTGACTTTGTCTCCAAAACCTCATACATGTGCCGTCCCTCTGATTTGCTCATTCCTGATCCTATCCATCCTCGTTACTCCCAAAGAAAACCTCCACATTTTCATCTCTGCCTCCTGTCTTTTCCTAAGCGCCACTGTTTCTAAACCATACAACATCGCTGGCCTCAACATCATCTTGTACACTTTTCCTTTCATTCTTGCAGATACCTTCCGACCACACATCACACCGGACAATTTTCTCCAACCATTCCAACCAGCCTGCACACGCTTCTTCACCTCTTTTCCACACTCTCCATTGCTCTGGATTGAGAAAGTAATGACACAGTACATGGAAATGCATCGGACTCTTAATGGCATGATTAAACTGAAAAAAGAAAGAAGGAAAAAACGAGGCCTCATCCACATCCATCAAACATCACATCAAGCAGACAGCTCTATTTGGGCCGGACTCGAACTTGCCAGTTACAGCGGAGTCCGTGTATTAATTACTAATAACCTGACTTCACTGACAGCAAGCCGAGCATGTACCCCCCCCCCCAACTTAATTAAATGCCAATGGCTGCCTGATGAAGGGGTTTCAGCCAATTTAAATTACATTACACTGGATCTTGGAGGAAATTAAGAATTAAGAACAACCAAAGTAGACAAGAAAAGGGAATGTGGAGGGAGGAAAAAGAGTCAGAGGGCCAATCAACAACTGCCTTGGAACAAAAACCTTCGTGTTTGGAAAATAAACCAGAATCAATAACGTTATTGCTTTCTGTACTAAAGTCCTGAAGCACGTGGAAAGTGAGTTGTTGAACTGACAAGATGTTTCGTTACACCTGAAGGATTTCCAGTACAAGTATTGACCCAATAATCTTCCCCGTGACCAATCGGTTGGATTTTACCATCACCTCCTCAGTCCATCATTAACACCCCACAAGCTTGTTCTATGAAATCAGACAAACAAGAGCATCACCCAGAGACAGATGAACACAAAAAGGTGACAAATCTCTTACTACGGCAACCACAGTTTTTTCCATTGAGTGCTACAAATCTTCAACTCCAAAAAGTTTA
Organism: Plotosus lineatus; assembly: GCA_024760905.1. NCBI lineage: Eukaryota > Metazoa > Chordata > Actinopteri > Siluriformes > Plotosidae > Plotosus > Plotosus lineatus. The sequence continues at coordinate 7,831,410 of CM045733.1, forward strand.
CATCCCAAAGTCACCTTCACTGCAAGATAACACGCTGGCCGAGTCATGCTGGGAACAGTATGGGTGAGACAGGAAACACTTCAGTAGAATCTGCGCATACACACATAATGTCCTTACTTTTTTTTATTTCTTTTCTTTTTTTTTTTTTTGGGGGGGGGGGGGCAATCAATTCATCTTTAGAACTGGTCAGGGTCAGTTTGGATCTGGAGCGCAGTCTATGAATACAGAATGTAAGGCAAGAAAAAAGCAAGTAATGAAAAACAGAGTGACTTTGTCTGGGAAGCTTCTGGAAGCATGTTAAAAAAGGGAAAAACTATATTTCTTTCTTTAAGAAAATAAAACTTTTGCTGACCGTATACTTTTATTCTTTCATTCATTATATAAGTCACTTAATCCTAATTAGGGTCGTGAGAAGCCTGGCACCCATCTCAGAAGAGTCTGGGTGATGGCGGGGTACACTAGAAACAGCTCACCAAACCATCACAGGGCCAACACACACACAGCCATTCACACGCTCACACCTATGGGCCATTTGCAACAGCCAATCAGCTGAGTGCATGTTTTTGTACTGTGGCATGAAACGGGAGTACTGGAAACTGGGTAACTGGGCCGCTGTCATTCCCAGTTTGTTATGATCACTTGAGGAAAACTCCCGGCAAGGTGCGTGACTATTAATCCGGACATCGGAAGTTTGAATCTGGGTTAATGCCCAGTCATCCGTAACCGGGAATCCTTGAGAGTTGATTGGACTGATGGCATACTTTCCCTTCCTTGTCACTCTCAGCAATCGCCAACAAATCATGGACGTCTGTGAGCTCATTCGTACGAGGGGCGGATAGCTCTTTCCCTACAAGTGTGTTAGACCGCCCCCGAATACGTATGCGTTGCAGTTCGAAAAGAGGCGAGTGACTACCATCGCATGTCATGGAGTGTTCATGCTTTCGCCCCTCCCTGGTCAGTGGTTGTCATGTGAGAGGGAAGGTAATACCTGATTGGTGGGAACTCGATAAGAATAAATTATGGAGAAAATGTGTGTGGGGGAACAATTTTTGGAGAAGCCAACATCATATTCACGGTTTAAAAAGAAAAACAAATCACAAAAGCCTCGTTTCAGTTTGCTCTCCTTGGATTTGTGCGCATGTATGTATGTGTGTGGAGGGGGTTGAATCAGAGTAACATACTACACATTAGTTTTGATTTCTAAAAGTTTTGAAAAAAGATGCGGCATCAGGAGACATTCCAGTCACATTTATGGTAAATTCACATCTTTTTGTGGTTTTTTTTTTTTTTTTGGTTCGTTTTAAATACAAAACCTGAGACACAATAGAACATCAGTCCGAATAGATGTGATATCAGTTTTGATTGTAGTAACATCTGAAGAACATCAGTGTGTTTCGGAAAAAAATTGGGAGAAGCATTGAACTAAAATCAGAATAACACGGATTCAAATCGGGATTCTGATCAGTATCATGTGTTTGTCCCTTGAGTTTGATTTTTATGTCCCTGAGAAGAATTAAAACATGTATTTACCTCAAACCCAGTAAACGAGATATCAATGAGTTGAATCATATTCAGTGACATCCATCTCACCTTCAGCTATTAATTGTAAAATATCAGGCATGAACAGTTGTTAAATTTATTTGTTTTTTGTTGTTTTACAGTCAGTCATCGCTGAATGACGATAATCATTTCCAACGATCTCGTCGTGAAGCGAAATTGTCAACTCAAATGTCAACTCATCACAGATAGATAGTATATCATATAGCATTATGGTGGACAACCCTTTCGTCGCCGAAAAGTTAACCTACCGTCTGTGAACTGTTAGCGATTGTTTGGACTTTACCACCTTCCTCATGTTGCTTGATGATCTTATCATCTTCACTTAATCCATTTAGTTTCTCAATCAATCACTCTCCTTTGCTTCTTGGTATAAGATCCATGAGCAGTACTTGCTGTCTTCCTTTTTTCTTGCATCTTTAGGTGATAAAACACTTACAGTTAGTTACTGACATGCTTGACTGCACTGCCACTGCCACTCGACACATATTCATGATGTCACAACTTTGACCAATATTTGATTAATTGAAAATATCTCAAAGTCATAACTCCGAGTTGTCATTAACCGAGCACATTGTCAAGTGAGGATTGACCGTATTAAGGTGTATATTTCTTCTTGAGAAATAAATGAAGGTGTGCAATAGAAAGTGAAAACCGAGCTGATGCTCTACAAACAGGAAAATAAGACCCTCTGTTCACACAACGCGACATGACAGGCAGGAGAAGGTCACCCTCTCAGGTATGGTTGAAGATGCATGAGGAAGAAAAAGACTATGAAGAACATGGCGCTCAGACATCAAAGAGTGGGTTCAAATCACACCAAGTATCCCAAACGGTACAGCACCGCGATCACCAAAGCAGCTCACTTGAGAGAAATCTGTCCAAAAAAATGATGTTTTTTTGGTTTTTAATTACAAGTTTGATAAAGATTGAAAGAAAACCAAGCAATTACTATATTTTTGGAAACTTTTCTGTTTTGTTGTTTATTTTAACAACTTTTCATGCTTCGGTAGCTCCACATGAATTCATCCGAGTTCTCCATGACAGTGTAATGTCAAACAAACCATTTCAAGTCAGGAGTGACCTGAGCATGTTCTGTTGGCAGCTTTAGAAAAAAGGTTAAGGAAAAAAAGGTAAAAATGTTCAATGCTGTGCCACTAATAAAAGGCCCATTAATTAGGATGCCATTGAGAATTTCAACCTTTCATCCATTTAAAAAAAAAAAAGCTGAAAGTTACTTTTCAACTGACAGAGAGGAGAAATTATAGAACCATTCTTGCGATAAGGAAGCTGCTCAATCCCTTCTGAATCCCACATCTTGTTTTTGGAATAACAATAATAGCTGGTTTTAGCACAGGAGAGAACAAGAAAGTCAAAGAGAATCGATATCCGAGGTCCATTCTGAGAAAAGAGGAGACAATTCTCGCAGAAACAGCAAATTTGTTCACATTTCAGACAAAACACTTGGCCTGAATGCGCAAGTCCACACCCACTTATTTGGAGGCAGGGCTCAAAAATCACAGGCTTGCTTTCACCAATTCTTTACGAACTGTGGATCAATTGCACAATTCCAGGGTTGCCAAAATGGGAGGCATTAGGGGTCATCCACTTTGATGCTTTATTATTCTTCTCTGTTTCTTACACTGCAGTGAAGAACAGAGTTTTTGGATGTGAAGAAAAACCTGGAAATATAGACTTTCTTTGGGAAGAACAGGAGATGCTCGACTGAGACGTTCTCAGTGTAATCACTCAGCCCAAAAATAAGTGGCACTCCAGTTTTTGAAACAGGAAGTAACATTACAAGTTGAAGCAATACTTGACAGCTTCCACAGACAATGTAGATCAAAACCAGATGTGGTGGGGATGCTTCATATTCAAGAACAAGAATTGAACCATTCCTGGACCACTCCGAGGCTTAAAATACAGCTTTCCAAAAAAAAAACAAAAAAAAAAAAAACCCAAGATCTTTTTTGTTCATGTTCTCTCTGGCAAACTTCACTCTGGCCTTACTGTTCTTTGAAGAAAGTGAAGGTTTCCTCCTTGCACTCCTCCTATGAAGATCAAACTTGTGTCGTCTCTTTCTGATAGTGGAGTCCTACGCTTTCATATCGACAGTAGCACGAGCCTTCTGTAGCTCCCATGATGATATTTTAGGACTTTTGATGACTTCTTTCAGTCTCCTCCGGCAGTGAACTTGCTTGGATGGCCAGACCTGAGCATGGTGGCAGTTGTTTTGTGTCCTCCACTTGTAAACAATTTTTCAGATGGTAAAACGGCTGAGGTCAAATTATTTTGATATCTTTTGAAGTTCCATAACCAGACTCACATGCAGCCACAATCTTATTTCTGGGGGCCTCAGCCAGCTTTTTGGATCTCGCCATGATACTCAGTTTCACCTCAACAGACAGAGGCACACCAGACAGACTGTTCAAATTACTAGGTAACGATGATCAAGTGCACCCTATGTGATCCACCTGAGTGTGATAACACAAAATGTTTATAAAGAAGAACGGAAAAAGTTTTCATTAAAATGTGTGAGCAGAGATTTTAACCTGTAATATCTATTTAAGAATACTTCTTTTAGTTTTCTGTTATTTTTGTCCATTGGCTGCAGCGTTATGATTCAAGGAAATACAATTGAATTCATAAGGCCCCAAAGACAGTTAAAGTTTATTCATTTTAATTGTTAAATGTTGTTTTTAAATAAAACTCAACTTTTTAAATAATCGCAGAAAGGTGTATCAGATCAGGTTCACATGATCAGAACATCGTTACCCAGCATTTTAAAGAAGGCTCACACTATTTAAATCTCAGACATTGAGTTTGGTACCCCTGTATGATGAAGTGAGGCTGAACACTATAGTGACACTCAAAGAACTTTTTTGAGGCCCTCAAAAAGAAGATTGTAGCTGCTTATGAGTCTGGTATGGAATCATGTTCTTTGGCCAGATGAGTCCAAAGTTGAATTCTTTGGAAAGCTGAGCAGGAGACATGTTTGGCAGAAACCAAGCACAGCATTCCAGGAAAAGAACCTCACACCAACAGTGAAGTATGGAAAGAGAAGATTTATGGATGTGGAGGACATGAAGGTAGTTGGAGTAAGAGTAGAAGATACAGAGGATAGGGTGAGATGGAGGCAGATGGTTTGCTGTGGCGACCCCTGAAGGGAAAAGCCGAAAGGAAAAGAAGACCAACAGTGAAGTATGGAGGCGGAAGTGTCATGGTATGGGTTGCTCTGCTACAGCATGACCTGTACAGCTCATCATCATAGAATCCACCATAAATTCGATTGTGTACCAGAGGAGGCTTGAAAAACATGTGAAACCACCTGTAATAGGATTAAAGCTGAGGTGGAGCTGAACATGACAATGGTGTGAGGCATGTAAAAGAACCATTTGCTGACTTTCGTAAAGAGTAGGCTGGAAAGCCATCAGCGTGTTTCTGTCCCTTGCTAAAAAGGGTTGTGTCAGGAAGGACATCCGACGTAAAAACCTATGCCAAATCAAACGTGCGAATCATTCGCTGTGGCGACCCCTCATAAAGGAAAAAAGCGGGAAAGAAATCTCATCTGGAGCTGAACATAACAATGACCCAAAACCTACCAGTAAATCCACTAGGGCAGGGGTGCTCAATCCTGCTCCTGGAGATCTACCTTCCAGATGACTTTATCTCCAACACTAATGTGGCCCATGTGACATGTAAGATCCAGTCAGGTCTTGATGAGATGATTGGATGGTTAGGTGGGCGTGATTAGGGTTGGAGCGAATGTCTTCTGGAAGGTAGATCTCCAGGAGCAGGATTGAGCACCCCTGCACTAGGGAATGGCTGAAAACTAAAAGTCCAGGAATGGTCCAGTCAAAGCCCAGATCTTAATCCCAGTGAGATGCTGTGGGGTGACATGAAATGGGCTGTGCATGCAAGAAACCCCTCAAACAGGTGAAAGAATTCTGCACTGAGGATTAGGGCAAGCTTTCCTCAGATTGATGTGAGAGACTGGTAGACGGCTACAAGAAGCTTCAAAGGGGAAACACTAGTTATTAAGTGGTGGGGTGTCCTAATTTTTTCCTCCATTAAAATACACATTGTTATTCATATCTTTTTTTTAATGCAGCCTGGGGGTACAAGCCAGTGTTCTTTCTCACGCCGGTCCCAAGCCCAGATAAATGCAGAGAGTTGTGTCAGGAAGGGCAACCGACCTAAAACCTATGCCAAATCAACCATACAAATCTTCAATAAGATTCATATCTTTTGTTTGCTGAGTAAAAACATGTAATTTATCTTGTTTAAATACAATTTAACCACTTTCTTTTCCAGATATAAATAAAAACAAGATAGGACATTGTTACGTGAACGTTTCTTAATAAACAGTTGACTACATAATGGTGCATCCAAAATTTTCCATGACTGTATAACTATTGGATTTTACATATTTTGATTTTAAGGCCCGAGTTATTGATTTTTTTATATTGGTAGGTTTTTCTGTCAGAAATAACTTCAAAAAGACATTCAGTGTATGACTACAATAAGAACAAACAAACTTGTGCTTACATTTAGTATTTCAATTTGAAAATCGCCTAGACACACAGACAATGTGCATGTTGAGAAGTAACAAGCTGAGACTCGCAATTAGTCATTCTATCATTCTATTTGTTAAAACTTATTTTGTTCGAAGTTATACAAGTTTTCTCGCATCTTTTTACAGCTTCAACAGAAATCTGCATGCAATGTTCGTAATTTCAATCATGCTGCCACTTCAAAGTCACAAAAACAAGTTTACCTGTTGATGACAGACAAATCAAAGAATACATGAGCACTATTGTGTATGCGCTACAAAAGCTGTATGCTGCATATTTGCCAATTGTTTGCTACGCTATTCAAACACAGTGCTGGACACAATGACCAAAAAAAAAAAAAAACCTGAACACTTTATTGATTTCAGATAAGACCAGGGATCCAACTCAATCTGTATTTTGAGTACACTGAGACACTCAACTGTTTGTGGTGATACGTGACTTATTTTTTGAGTTACCCTGCTGAGGATGCCTCATTGGAAGCAGGCCAAGGAAACAGAACAACAGTCAAACCAAGGATGGCCACCTAGGTGGAAAATTCCTGCCAGGTTTTGGTTTGTTATATCAAAACTAGATAATTATGTTAGACAATATGGTGTAATTTTAAGACTTAGGATCCTAATCTTCTCCGCTTAATCCAGGGTTGGGTTGCAGGTACAACAGCCTAAGCAATAAGGTCTAGACATCCCTCTCCCCAGCCACTTCCTCCAGCTTTTTCAGGGGGGGAACACTGAGGCGTTCCCAGAGCAGTTGTGAGACATGGTCCCTCCAGCGTGTGATCTAGGTTGACCCAGGGCTCTCTTCCCAGTTGGACATGCCTGAAACACCACAGGAAGGCATTTGAGAGGCGTTCTAAACAAATGCCTGAGCCACCTCAACTGGCTCCTCTCAAGGCAGAGGAGCAGCGGTTCTACTCCAAGCTCCTCCCAGATGGCTGGGCTTTTCACCTTATCTCTAAGAGAGAGCCCCCGTCGCCCAAATGAAGTGGACATCCTGAACGCCATCTGTACTGCCCACAAGTTAATGAAAGTCAAAGACTCCTAGGATGACCAGTGCAATAACCACGAGAGTTGCAAAACATGAAAGTTAAACTGCTCTCAACTTTGAGGTGACATGATTTGGAAGAATATGACTATGAGCATGGGGCGGTGGTTGTCTAGTGGTATAAGTGCCGGATCACTGATCCCAAGGTTGGGGGTTAAAGCCCCACTCAACACAGGTTCTCACTGCCCCCCCATGCAGATAACCGAGTTATCAAAGGCCGGCCATGTCGCTAACTTTCTATGGTGGGAGGCATGTAAAAAAAAACATTGCTGACTTTCGACAAGAGTAGGCTGCACAGACGTCAGCACGTTTCCGCCACGCAATTGCCTGTCGAGCTGTCCAGAGTGTACTTTGCCCTTGACCGGAGTCGGCTGGAATAGGCGCCAGCCTCCCCGTGACCCAAATTAGGATTAAGTGGTTACAGAAAATGAACTGAACTACTATCAGCAAAAAGATATCTATCACCTTGGACAAACAGATGACAGCAGCGTTGAATTCGCCAACAGAATTAGGATAAGGAAAACATCATCAAAATGGAAGACGAGCTCATCAAGTGTGGTCTCCAAAGTCTCTAAAACTTCCACTTATCTTCAGCCAGAACGAAATTATTCACAGGTTTGCTGATTTACATTAACAGAATTAGATAGACACGTTTATCCAGAGCAACTTACAATTGTCATATGATAAAAAAAAAAAGGGAAAGTCTGTTGGGCTTTTTACACCTGAGCCATACTGGCTCATCAGGCCGGTGCTTAACCCCGGTTTCCGTAGCATGAAGCAGCTAGGAGTACAACTCTTCCTGGATGGGACACTAAGTCCATCGCAAGTTACCTTCCCAGTATATTTTTACTGGTACCCATTTATACGGTTGGGTGAACAGAGGCATAATTGTGGTTAACACCTTGCCCAGGGGTCTTAGCACAGTAGGGGTCAAACTGGGATTTGAACACAACCTCCCGGTCATGAGCTCAGCACCCTAACCACTACGCCACCAGCCCCATTGGTTTTTTTAATATAAAAAAAGTCAACCTTCAAATAATTATGTTCAGTTCTGCACTCAATACTTGGTCGGGAATCCTTTTGCAGATATGACTGCTTCAATGCGGCGTGGCATGGAGGCAATTAGCCTGTGGCACTGCTGAGGTGTTACGGCGGCCCAGGATGCTTCGATAGCGGCCTTAAGCTCATCCACAGTGTCATCTGGTGTCTCTCAACTTTCTCTTCACAATATCCCACAGATTCTCTATGGGCTTCAGGTCAGGACAGTTGGCAGGCCAATTGAGCCCAGTAATAGCATGGTCAGTAAACCATTTAGCAGTGGTTTTGGCACTGTGAGCAGGTGCCAGGTCGTGCTGAAAAATGAAAATCTTCATCTCCATAAAGCTTTTCAGCAGATGGAAGCATGAAGTGCTCCAAAATCTCCCGATAGCTAGCTGCATTGACCCCGCCCTTGATAAAACACAGTGGACCAACACCAGCAGCTGACATGGCACCCCAGACCATCACTGACTGTGGGGACTTGACACTGGACTTCAGGCATTTTGGCATTTCCTTGTCCCCAGTCTTCCTCCAGACTCTGGCACCGCGATTTCCGAATGACATGCAAAATTTGCTTTCATCTGAAAAAAGTACTTCGGACCACTGAGCAACAGTCCAGTGCTGCTTCTCTGTAGCCCAGGTCAGGCGATTCTGCCGCTGTTTCTGCTTCAAAAGTGGCTTGACCTGGGGAATGCGGCACATGTAGCCCAGTCCACTGCTTCCACAGGTCCCCCAAGGTCTGGAATCGGCCCTTCTCCACAATCTTCCTCAGGGTCCGGTCACCTCTTCTGGTTGTGCAGCGTTTTCTGCCACACTTTTTCCTTCCCACAGACGTCCCACTGAGGTGGCTTGATAGAGCACTCTGGGAACAGCCTATTCGCTCAAAGATTTCTTTCTGTGTCTTACCCTCTTGCTTGCGGGTGTCAATATTGGCCTTCTGGACAGCAGTCAGATCGGCAGTCTTACCCATGATTGCGGTTTTGAGTAATGAACCAGGCTGGGAGTTTTTAAAAGCCTCAGGAATCTTTTGCAGGTGTTTAGAGTTAATTGGTTGATTCAGATGATTAGGTTAATAGCTCGTTTACACTACCTCAACATGATATGCTAATTTTTTGAGATATGAATTTTGGGTTTTCATGAGCTGTATGCCAAAATCATCAGTATTAAAACAATAAAAGACCTGAACTATTTCATTTGGTGTGCAATGAATCTAAAATATATGAAAGTTTATTTTTTATCATTACATTACAGAAAATAATGAACTTTACCACAATATGCTAATTTTTTGAGGACTAGTATGTGTGTATATATATATATATATATATATATATATATAAAATCATATCACACACACAGAGCAATTAAGGGTTAAGGGCCCTGCTCAAGGGTCCAACAGTGGTGACAGTGGGGCTTGAACCACTGACCTTTGGACCAGTGACCCATCGCCTTCAATACTGAGCTTTTTGATATATACTGTGACTATGATTATCATTATTCATTAATTTTCTCAAACTAAATCCCAATTATGGTCATGGGGAGGCTGGTGCCCACCTCGGTCAACCCTGGGTAAGGGCAGAGTACACCCTGGACAGCTTGCCAGGCCTACACAGGACAGAAACATGCTGATGACGATGCAGCACCTCTTCAATGGTTCTTCTGCATGAACCTCCCACTACAGACAGTGAGAGACATGGCCGGCCTTTGATAACCCAGTTAGCTACTCTGGGGGGAACAGCAGTGGCCAATTGTCGACAGTGGGGCTAGAACCCCCAACCTTAAGATTGGCAATCCAGCACCTTACTGCCTGGCCACTGCGATTATCAGTTTTCAGTAATTTTAATACAAAGCGTCCAAAAACGTTCAACTTTGACATCAAAATCTCTGATCCTGCTGCATGAACATCCCTACTCCGCATGAAAACTCTTATTGCCAACTACAAAAACGTCCACAAGTTATTAGCACAATCAGTTAATGAGTACTGGGGTGCGTAACTCATCATGCTATGAAACGTAAGGTGGTAATTGTAGCCTTTTGTGATTAGGTAACGGCCGAGAGCGAGGGTGTGTTTTGATTAATACATACTTACTCGATTTAATTGCACAGCCCCGGTGTGCGCCCACTCAATCATGATTTAAAAGTAGAGGGCACCTTGAAATGTAACCTTCTGCAGAGATCTATCAGCTTCAAAATCCAGAACACTCCATACACATACAATCCAAGAGATATGCAGAGAAAAGGCCTGATTAATCACATGATATTGATAACACACCACTTCTCAGCAGCCGTAAGCAAATATGGCGCCTTGGGGAGAACTCTAAAAAGGTACGTTGATGGAAACGTTAAAACAACAACAACAAAAACATGGCTGTGTCACCTTTAATTAAAATCTGATCAATCAACAGAGGGTTTCATTTCTGCGTCGGATGTCATTGCACTGCTGCGGCCCGTGAACGGACAGAAGTATTTAGACATTAAAACTTTCTACAGTGTGTGTGTATGTATGTACAAAGCTGGAGCACACAGTACATACATCTCTTGACATCTGTGCTGGAGATATGAAGTGTATGACAGAAAGAAAATTCAATCAAAAAAAATCCTTCGTTTTTCACTAAAAGGAATTATCACCAATGACGAGGCAAAAAGTACAAAAACAGTCCAGCCTCAGTGGGAGGAGCATTATTCAGACAATTGTTGGTTTTCTTTCCATACAGATAGTGATGGTCTAGTGGTATAGGGCGCTGGATTGTTGATCCAAAGGTTGGGGGGTCGAGTCCCACTCTCCACAAGGTTGTCACTGCCCCCCCAGTGCAGCTAACTGGGTTATCAAGGGCGGGCCATGTCTGTCACTGTCTATGGCGAGAGGTTCATGTAAAAGAACCATTGCTGACTTTCGTAAAGAGTAGCTGCAAAGCCGTCAGCGTGTTTCTATCCCTTGCTAAAAAAGGGTTGTGACAGGAAGGGCATCCGATGTAAAAAAAAAAAAAAAAACTCTGCCAAATCAAATGTGCAAATCAGATGATTCGCTGTGGCGACTCCTGAGTAAAAGGGAAAAAGCTGAAAGGAAGACTTTCCATATAGATAATGGACCTCTAGATTCAAATATGTTATCTACGTAGTGAAAGCTCACGTTTCATGGATTTGCGCTGGACTACACTAAACAGGTGATGTTTACATATAAATCTTCCTTTCTTTTCGGCTTTTTCCGTTCTCAGGAGTCGCCACAGCGAGTCATCTGATTCGCACATTTGATTTGGTAGAGGTTTTTATGTTGGATGCCCTTCCTGTCACAATCCTTTTAGCAAGGGACAGAAACACGCTGACGGCTTTGCAGCCTACTCTTTACGAAAGTCAGCAATGGGTCTTTTACATGCCTCTCACCATAGACAGTGACAGACATGGCCCACCTTTGATAACCCAGTTAGCTGCAATGGGGAGGACAGTGACAACCCTGTGGGGACTTGAAACCCCAACCCTAGGATCAGCGATCCTGCACCCTATCCACTAGACCACCACTGCCCCAGATGTTTACATATAAATAATAATAAATATAATAAAATACAGGGGTCCAGATGCTCCTGCCAGAGGGACAATTTCATAATAAGCCGATATAAAACAAGCAGAGCAAGTTTAAAAGTCCCCGCTTCAGTGTGATCAGCAAGAAAACTAATGCATGACGGACAGACAAACCGACGAAACCCTTTCCTATCCACCTTAGTCACTTTGTGGGCCGAAGCTAAAGAATGCCTCCTTGTCTATTCTGGGTGAGCCTGTGTGTCTATGGAAGGCTTAGATTTGTGGTGCATTCTAAAGGTGTACTGTGGCCTTAGTAGGCTCAAGCCAGTCCCGAACATTCTCCTGCTCCAACCTCTCACAGCAAATAAGCCATTTCCATGCACATAAAGACTGATTGGTCAAGGCCAGCCTCACTGTTGGCGGAATTACAAGCCTAAATTTGTTTTCGATCCACAGATTCTCAGCCCCTCCCAGAGCCAATAATGTGTACATAAGCACTCCCCTCCCATAGCATGCCGAAATACAAGCATTTCAGCTTTCACAACCGAGACATACTGGCACACCGGTAATCTTAGGTTTCGTTTGAACATCAATTTTATGTTTGTAGGATTTTTCTGTCTCACTGGCATGGGGTACAATAACAAGACCTGAAAGTAAACAGAAAAACAAAACAGTATGGGTGAGTGTAATCACAAGACCATCAAAAAACATTTGGGATTTAAGACACATGTTTATTGGTTTATTTGTCTCTTAGTCTGTCTTTCAGTGATAAGATAATTACAAAAATCTGTATTATTAGCATTTAGTTGGGAGCAATAGTAGCTATAACATCAGAACTCAATATAAGTTGCAGAAGTTGTAGCAGTAGTATCAGCAGTGGCAGTAGTAGTAGTAGTAATTATTATTATTATTATTGTTATTATTATTATTATTATTATGAGGCTGCACAGTGGCGTAGAGGTAAGCAGTTCTGCCTCACAGTAAGAAGGTCCTGGGTTCGAGCACATAACTTGGCAAGGCTGCTTCGATGCTTGCATGGGTTACTACTTATAGTTCAGACAGGCACATTGAGCTAAACACATTGGCGAAATCAAACGGCCTCATAGCCCCTCACAGTGTGAGGATCAATGATTGTGTGTGTTTTGGCCCGAAAATCTGGCAATCTTTTCAAGGTGTAACCCGCCTTCATCCAGATTCGGCTGAACCTCAAACCCACAAATCTTGTAGGATAAAGCAAATTAATAAATGAATAATAATATGAATAATAACAACAACATATATTAATAGTACTGTCGTAGCACTTATTGTCACCCCGAGAATCTACTATGTGTTTCCTGCATGAGTATTTCAGGAAGAAGTGATCCATAATAACTGGTTACTACAGAGCAGAGTTGAGAAAATTCTAAACTCGTGTATCTGCTTCACATGTTCAGACTTTTCACTGAGTCTCCAGAACACGTTCAAAAATTTATAAGATTAACAGATCGACTGTCTCCGTGCCGTGTTTTGCTTTAACCATTATGAAAATTATGACTCACCACATTTACACACTGAGACTGATGTATTTGTCTCGCTGCAGCCCAAATGAGTGTGAGTGAGAGAGAGAGAGAGAGAGAGAGAGAGAGAGAGAGAGAGAGAGAGAGAGAGAGAGAGACTCTCGTTCTTACTACAGCCAAACTGTGTTATATTGAAATGTCTTCATTCATTCACTTTTTGAACTGCTTTATCCTAATTAGGGTCGCGGGGAGGCTGGCAACCCATCTCAGCCAACTCTGGGAAAGGGCAGGGTAAACCTTGGACAGCTTGTCCGGCCATTGCAATGCCAACACTCATACTTATTCATACTCACACTCACAAATAGCGGAGATTTCGAACAGCAAATTTACCTACTGTGTATGTTTTTGGACATGGGAGGAAACTGGAATACCCAGAGGAAACCCACTCAAACACGGGGAAAAGATCCAAACTTGACACAGAAACAGCCAAGCTGGGAATCAAACCCAGGACCTTTTGCTGTAAGGAGGACGCTCCAAGGAACATATTCTGCTCTTTTAAAAGCCGAAATCAATTTTTAATATGTACGAATACTGCCCTGATCCACTGTACAACAGTATTCCTGAAACACATTAAAACATACAAACGGTCAGTCATGGAGGATTTTCTGCCATTTACAGTCTGTTGATCCTGCTGGATTTTCCAAGTCTTTCTACTGCAACACTCTCATTAGCGACATTAGAGGAATCATTACAATTCCAGGCACCACTTCCCACATTGGCCAGTACAAGATGAGGAATTACAGAGAGACGCGTATGCCACAGCAAAATGCGTGATTATAGTCATAATTAATGAATTCAGAGAGCTGCGCTTTTCAATCGAACAATCGGCCAAGCTTTAGATGAACAGACTGAGGACGGAGGAGAGAAGGACTTTGAGTACTCCAAGACGGAAGGGAATTTACCGCATACTGCCACAATTATTCAACTCTGCAGGGACTCTCAGAGGCCCACAAGTGTGATGAGAACTACGGCCATTTACAATACATCACTCAGACCGACATACAATAATGTGTTTCGCGACCACGTGTCAGCTGTTTATTCACCAGCATGGCAGCAAGTTTGCTTTTCCACCCATGAGGTCTTTGGGCGTTGCTGACAGGCGATGAGAAAAGCATCGGACCAGTTACTCCAGCTTATGCTGCAACTGAACAAGTTGTCAGAAAAGATAACGTGTAACTTGGACTTCATTCGCAGTTCAGATTGTTTTGCTCATGTTCAGATCACGTGATCGGGTGTGCACGCGCACACATACACACATGCATGAAGATACAAAAATCGCATGAGGCCATGTTTTGTTCCAGTGACAACCACACAAATGTTCTGCTCTCTTGAGGTGTAAAAGTGAAGGAGCGAGATGTCACAACAAAGCCGATGAATCATGAACCGTCAAACTCTTCAAAAAGAAAAAAATATGGCTAACTCGACTGTGCACGAATTGGCGAGTAGACACGAGTCCTCCGAACCGGCTGTGGTTAACTGAAATTGCACTGAGACGCCTGACCGAGTCAGAATCCGTGAATGGGAGGAGGAAAAAAAAATGAAGCTTTGGGCCTGCAATTCAAAGGATCTGTTTTAAACACCTTCTCGCTCATCTTCTGCGGCGTTTACAAACTGTTTATATTCTCTGTTCATTAAGCACAGCGTAGGGCTGTACTCCAATCGCCTCGGATTTCATAGACATCCGGATCAGATAGAATTTCACACTAATAATCAAGCAATGGATTCAGAATTATGGAAGGAAAAAAAAAACATTAAAAAAATTCTGCACAGTTATCAGCACATCCCAAAGCATTATATGAACTAATTCACCTCAGAAAAATCCTCTTTTACTCAAAGGAATAAACAAAAAGATGGTTGGAGTAGAATGTAAATATTTTATCCAGCAGGAGAACACCACAGCAAAAAAAGTATTCACAGTACCGGTTTACAGCTTTCAAGTCCAAACTGCGGTTCCATCACTGGCATCCACAGTCAGAAGCCAAACAGCAAATTGGCTCAAAAGAGGCGGGCTGACCATCGGCGTGTGTTGGTTGATGTATATGGAAGACGGCAGACAGCAGCCTCTGCGAAATGTGCTCCAATGTGAGCAGTAGTTTGAAACATGATTGGCTGTCATGACATGTCTGACCAGACAGCCTTGATCAGGGAGGGAGTCTGGACCTGTGCCAGCCAATCACGGGCACCTATAAACGCATTCGTACGATGGGGCAAACAGCGCTTTCCCTCTGAGGGCGTTTGACAGCCCCCAAATAGGCATGCGCAGAAGTTCTAAAAAAGGCGGGTGGCTCGTATTGCATGTCACAGAGTGGGCATGTGCATGCTTCCGCCCCTCCCTGGTCGGTGGTGGGCGAACGATAGGGAAGGCAATAGATGACGGGTGGGAACTGGATACAAATAAATTAGAGAGAAAATGGGGGAAAGCCAAAAAAAAAAAAATCCTACCTCTGAATGTTTTCCATGATGGCTCCAGTTTAACCTTTGACCTTTCGAGTTCTCTCAGTCTCATTTGACAGTTCAGAAATGTGACCCCCTCCAGGACAATATGGATTGAGTAGAGAATCTGACACACCAAGATATTTATAAATTGATAAAGAAAACTGAATCGGGTTTAAAATGGGGTATGGAACATGATTATTGCATGAAAATGGACCGAATTAAATCACTTTGTGTGTCACTTATCAGGAAATGCGACTTGAGAGAAAACAGTAATTACAGTTACAGAACCGGCTTCTCAATGTCCGAATCCAAATCTCCCGAACATCCAAACACTAAACGAATCGGACAGTCGACCAATCAGTGCTGTGGATCCAGCGTCTCCATAGCGACTGGCAAGTTCTATTTACACCGAGTCGTGTCTGTTTTGAGGCCTCTGATTGGTTTAGAATTCTGTGATCAGGGGATTCGTTCTGGGATTCTGTAAGTAGGGAGAATGTTCTGGTACTGAATGTGGAGAATAAGGAAAAACCCTGAGCACCACCAAGAAACACTAAAAAAAAAATAAATAAATAAATAAATAAATAAAATAAGTGGAAAATTCTATAGTTTTAGAACTTTACAATGGAACCGTTACTCATGCAGGTATTTTAGCATGAACAGATTGTGTTGTAGATATAAGAACTTGATCATGTGGGAGATTTTGCTTTGAAGGACGTATTTTTGGTGACATCACATCTTCATCCAGCTCTGCCATTTTCAACATACACTGGCTTTCTTTCTTTCGGCTTTTTCCCTTTTCTCAGGAGTCGCCACAGCGAATCATCAGATTCGCACATTTGATTTGGCATAGGTTTTTACGTCGGATGCCCTTCCTTTCACAACCCTTTAGCAAGGGACAGAAACACGCCGATGGCTTTGCAGCTCCTCTTTACGAAAGTCAGCAATGGTTCTTTTACATGAACCTCTCACCATAGACAGTGAGAGACATGGCCCGCCTTTGATAACCCAGTTAGCGGCACTCGGGGTACAGTGACATCCATGTGTGGACTCGAACCCCCAACCTTATGATCAGCGATCCTGCGCCCTATCCACTAGACAACCACTGCCCCTCAACATACACTGGCTCTGACTCAAAAAACATCACCTCACGAATTAATCTGCATTATACTGCAATGGGTCACATATGGGTTCAGATTTGTGTTCCATAGTAACAGCACATCTCTGTGTCTCCACCAAGTGTGGTGAGATTCCGTGCACTGGTGTGGTCAGGATTTTCTTGACAGACAAACAAACGCCAGCAAATACATTACCGCCAACAAAATTCCCTGATGTGACAGAGGTAAATATCCCGTGGAGATGCAGACAAAACTCCAAACAGAATCCATCTCTCTCACATCTTTGCTTGAAACCATAGCTGGAGTGAGAAAGCTGAGGTTGAGGGATCGTCAATGATAATCATTCTGACAGTGCTGGCATTTGAGAAAAAAGCTTTTTTTTGTTTAAATTCAAACACAGATACAGCTTTTGGAGCAAAAGTAAAAATTCCAGCTCCAAAAGAAACAACCCTTCAGCCATTTTTTAAATGACTGCAGTTAAGAGAATGTGAATGATCACATTTTTCTCTCATCTGTTCAGCCAGAACCCAGAACCGTCATGTCTGGTGTTCAGCTGAAAGGTCAATGCTCATCATCCCTCCCTCTCTCAAGAGGGGGAACGAAGGAAGACGAATTAAACCTGGATGAGTAGCAGAGCCAAAGTTGAGAAAAGCTGTGAGAAGGACGGGGAAAGATAAGATCCCATCCAAACATCTGATGAACAGGGTTATCGACACAGGAACGTGTTCTTCATGCCCTGGGCTCATTCTCAGCTGAGAAGAGCCTTTATTAAGCTCTTCTTGTCCCACAGCTCACCGCTATATCCAGTGAGCCAACAGTAGACTAGACCGTCATTTACCTCAGGGCTATTCATACACGTCCACCCATTTTGCCACCTTATTAAGCAAAATAATTATCATTAATCTCAGTACACTGTCATGAAGCCTGTTGCGGGTAAAGGGATATTAAACAACAGCTATAAATAATTCTGCATTCTGATTAGTTTGGTGGCAAATCACAGGTTTTTAATCATTAACTACGGTTACTACAGCAACAAATTACAAAGGAAACCGGACAGTACAATGGATGCTGGACATACACATCACTTTAAATACACGTATCTTTGCTACTGTGCTTATTAATCGAACATTTGTGGGCAGAGTCTCCAGTGTCAGAGCAACAGCTGCAACTTTAAAATTGACTGATTCAGTCATTCATTCCTGGACAAAGGGGATGAACATTTTGGTTTGTCTCCAGAGAGGAACAGTGACGAAGTGGTAGCACGTCCACCTGACAGGAAGCAGATATTGGATTCAAACTTTTTGAACTGTTGGAAGCCAACTGGCTATTCAAAACTATGTGTATAATTACAGCGTATAAATTACATATTACACACACACATTTTATATATATATATATATTTTTTTTTTTTTTTTCCCCCCCACATACACACACATACAGACGCTCCCCAACTTACGTTCATCCATTTCACGTTTTTTCGATTTTACGGTTTTTATTTTTTCATAGTCAAATTTTGAGTTTAGACATACCCACGTAGTAACGCTGACGTAATGACACTGCATTCATTGTTTACAAACTACAGACTGAGTGTGTGTGTGTGTGTGTGTGTGTGTGTATATATATATATACACATATATGTGTATACATATATATATATATATATATATATATATATATATATATATATATATATATACACACATATATGTGTATACATATATATATATATATATATATATATATATACACATATATATACACATATATATACATATATATATATATATATATATATATATATACATATACATATATATATATATATATATATATATATATATATATCAGTTTTGTAGCGTGTTACCCTTGTGTTAAGACGTCGTCACTGTGATTTTGAATCTCTTGAATAAAGTTTACTTACTTACTTACACAAAAGAAAGAGCTCTCCACTTTGCTGGGAGACTGCATCAGTGCAGGCTGTGTTCTAAATGAGTTCAACGGCACCCTTGTGCACTGGAAAGACCGGAAATCTGTATAACCCACAGCAAGTACACTACTTTTTCAAGGACACTACTTTCGGTATTGAGCGCTTCACATATTGTAAGCGTTGATTGACTGTTTTAAGCTTCATGTAAAGTAACTCGGTATAAATAAGTGACTTATTTGAAATTAATCCTGACAGTATTTGATATATTAGATATTATTTTACAATGTTATGTTTGTAATAATTGATTTAGGGGTGTTTTATGAGATACAGTAATTGTATTCATGCATGTACAGTACAGTATGAGCGTCATACGTCACTATAACAACTTGCGTTCACTTTCAACTTATGTTCGGCCATCCGGAACCAATGAAAAATGTAAGTCGGGAGCGTCTGTATGCACATATTATATATACATATATATATAAAAATATATAGACGCTCCCCGACTTACGTTCATCCGTTTAGATTTTTTTTTTTTAAAGTCAAATTTTGAGTTTAGACATACCTACGTAGTACGCTGACGTATTGATGCAATGACGCTGCGTCCATTGTTTACAAACGACAGACTGAACGTGCCCCTCCTTCTTCCCAGTTCAGTTTTATATATATATATAAAAAATACTATATATATATATATCATTTTATGTCAGTTATATAGCATGTTACCCTTGTGTTAAGACGTCGTCTCCGGGATCTTTGTGTTTACACTGTTTTGCGGACTTTTGTAACCCTGAGCAAATATGGTTGGTCAGAAGCGTAAGCATACTAGCATGGGGGCAAGTCTATCTGCTCGGATTGGCGCAATCTACTATGCATACTCGGTTAAGCAAAGAGAGTTGTAAAATGAATGAAAACCCGAATCCAGAAAAGAAAGAGAACTCTCCGCTCTGCTGGTGATTAACATCAGTGCAGGCTGAGTACGAAACGAGTTAAGCGGCATCCTTGCTCACTTGAAAGACAGGAAGTCCGTATAACCCACACATATTGTAAGCGTTGATTGGCTGTTTTAAGCTTCATGTAAAGTGAGTCGGCTCAGCTTCATGTAATGCGAGTTGGCTCAGCTTCATGTAAAGTGACAAGCCATCGACCATTGGAACCATTTACAAGCAGAAAGATTGCACCATAGAGAATGTTAAAGGTTATATTTGATACTGTAGTTGAGTGAATTTGATTCAAATTTATAAATTTGAAATTACTTTGCTTGAATTTAATTTATTTGAAATTAATGTTGATATTTTATATATTTGATATTATTTTACAATGTTATATTCATAATAATTGATTTAGGGGTGTTTGAGAGATATAGTAATGGTATTTATAGATGGAAAGTACAGTATGAGCATCATATGTCGCGCGTCACTGTAACAACTTGCGTTCCCTTTCAACTTACATTGGGCCATTCGGAACCAATTAAAAACGTAAGTGGGAGAGCGTCTGTATACACACACAGACATAACCCTACTTACGAACATCATGCCACAATCCAGTGAGCTTCAAGAGCAAACAAGAAAGAAGATTATAGAGATGTCTCAGTCTGGAAAAGGATACAAAGTCATTGGTCACAAAGGATCCAAAAACCACTTCTAAACAACTACAAGCCTCACTTTCCTCAGTTAATGTCTATGTTCATGACTCCACCATTGGAAAGACAATGGCATCCATGGAGGAGTTCCGAGGCAAAAGCCACTGTTGACAAAACAGAATATCAAGGCACGACTCACTTTTGCCATGAATCATCTTGATCATTCCAAAGCTTTTGGGATAATGTCCTCTGAACTGATAAAACTAAAGTCGAACTTTTTGGTAGAAATGCATCCAGTTACATCTGGCGCAAAAGCAACACTGCATTTGATAAAAAGAACATTGTGCCAACAGTGAAACGTGTGGTGGAAGTGTGATGATCTGGGCCTGCTTTGCTGCTTCAGGACCTGGGCGACTTGTCACAATTGATGGAACCATGAATTCTGCTCACTACCAAGAAAACCTGGTGAAAAATGTTTATTCGTCAGTTCGAGACCTCAGACTAAAGCGCACCTGGGTTCTGCAGCAGGACAATGATCCGAAGCACACCAGCAAGTCCACTTCTGAATGGTTAAAAAAGAACAAAATGAGGATTTTGGAGTGGCCTAGTCAAAGTCCCGACCTGAACCCTATTCAACCAGCAATTAGGTTTAGGGGGGCAATTACTTATTCATACGAGCCCTTGTAGGTTCAGATGCCCCCCCCCCCCCCCCTTAATAAATACAATTGGCACTGAAAACTGCATTTTGTGTTTACTTGTATT
This sequence comes from Plotosus lineatus, assembly GCA_024760905.1. Lineage (NCBI taxonomy): Eukaryota > Metazoa > Chordata > Actinopteri > Siluriformes > Plotosidae > Plotosus > Plotosus lineatus. The sequence continues at coordinate 7,852,511 of CM045733.1, forward strand.
TTATCTTTGTATAATATTTAGGTTTGCTTGATCTGAAACGGATGACCGTGACAAACGTGCAAAAGAAAAGTCAGAAATTGGTTATATGTACGTATGCATATATACTAGTCCTTCTCAAAAAATTAGCATATTGTGATAAAGTTCATTATTTTCTGTAATGTCCTGATAAAAATTAAACTTTCATATATTTTTTATCCATTGCACACCAAATGAAATATTTCAGGTCTTTTATTGTTTGAATACTGATGATTTTGGCATACAGCTCATGAAAACCCAAAATTCCTATCTCAAAAAATTAGCATATTTCACCTGACCAATAAAAAAAGTGTTTTAATACAAAAAAACTCAACCTTCAAATAATTATGTTCAGTTATGCACTTAGTACTTGGTCGGGAATCCTTTTGTAAAAATGACTGCTTCAATGCGGCGTGGCATGGAGGCAATCAGCCTGTGGCACCTGGTGAATGCGGTACCTGTAGCCCAGTCCACTGCTTCCACAGGTCCCCCAAGGTCTGGAATCGGCCCTTCTCCACAATCTTCCTCAGGGTCCGGTCACCTCTTCTGGTTGTGCAGCGTTTTCTGTCACACTTTTTCCTTCCCACAGACGTCCCACTGAGGTGGCTTGATAGAGCACTCTGGGAACAGCCTATTCGCTCAGAGATTTCTTTCTGTGTCATACCCTCTTGCTTGAGGGTGTCAATGATGGCCTTCTGGAAAGCAGTCAGGTCGGCAGTCTTATTTTTTGAGATAGGAATTTTGGGTTTTCATGAGCTGTATGCCAAAATCATCAGTATTAAAACAATAAAAGACCTGAAATATTTCATTTGGTGTGCAATGGATCTAAAATATATGAAAGTTTAATTTTTATCAGTACATTACAGAAAATAATTAACTTTATCACAATATGCTAATTTTTTGAGAAGGAGTAGTATATATATATATATATATATATATATATAGACATATTTACACACACATGTAGACTACACATTATATATATATATATATATATATATATATATATATATATATATATATATATATACATATACATACATACATATATATATATATATATATATATACATATACATACATACATACATATATATATATATATATATATATATATATATATATATATATATACACACACACACACACACACACACACACACACACACACACACGAGTGTTCGTTTATATGAAGGACGCTTGTCAGAATTCTCTGCACTAAAAGCACGGACGCCCAGCACATGATTAAACAAAATGCAGACTAAGTTGTTGCTCATGCTGCATTGCGTTGTCATCACAGTGGCTGCAGAAGTCGATAGCTGGGCGAGTCAATAGCATCAATTTCTTGTCACGTAAGCATCTCTTGCAGGTTTATTGTTAACTTTGTGCTTTCTGGTGATATTTACGACATCGAAAACTGTGTTACCATGACAACGACAAAGGATTTTGTCAAGAACAACAGTAGTGCAAAGAAATGCAAAGATAAAATAACTGTGGAACTGAAGAAAGAGATTCTCAATATGCTACGCCACCAGATGCTAGTGATGTCGGCACAAGTGCGCCCCGCCTAAAAGACTCAAGTCTCCTCCCGAAAACTCTCCCTCTCCTTCGGTCACTGATGCCAGACTCATCACCTCTTCACCGAAAAGTGCACGTTCACTTTTCCTTTTGATGCAGTTTATTCATAAATTGTTGTTTGAATTTGTAAAATGCTTCAAAGGTTGGAAATTCCTGGTATGCTTTGGTTTGTTACATCATTACTCGCAAAATACTTCAGAAAATTTGGCATCATTATAAAAATTTGGATATCAGATAAAAAAAAAAAATGGTACCAATAATTCAAAATTAATCATTTCATTCTTGATAGCCACAGGCTGTGATGAGACACATTTATACATTCACACTCATTATGTCTCTCGTCTTGTCTGGGACTGCCTCGGTGTCCGTCATCCCCCCCCACCCCAGAAGAGTTGGAGGAAGTGGCTGGGGAGAGGGACGTCTGGACCTCTTTGCTTAGGTTACTGCCCTCGCGGCCCAATCCTGGACTTGGCGGAAGATGATGAGATGAGAGCGTCACTCACACTGCATGCTTCCTCAACTGAGGACACATTTGCAGGGAATTAAAGCCGACAGCAGTTTAGCATTTAAAAAAAATTTTTTTAATTAATTAATTAATTAATTAATTAATTAAAAAAAACATTTTTCTGCAATAATAAAGACTTTTTTATATCATAGGGTGAGGAGCTCCAGATGAAATCAACTATCTATTAGATTTAAATGGGGGCCATTTAAAACATGAAGGAAACAGTGACGGATCTTTCACATCAGGGTTTCATCGTCCAAATAGTTCACTTTAATCGTAACTGCTTTCAATCTTCCTACCATCAGCTCTCTTCCAGTGTTCCTGATCATCATGCTGGTTTTCCGCTGATCTGAGATCAGTTTCATTCTTTCAGTATTTGGTGACTTCGTTCATGTATTTAAAAATTCCTCTCCCCATTTAAGTCGTATCAAATTCCTTCCAAGTGAACATCACATACATACACCGCCAGCCAGAGAAGGCTGTTTGCGTTCACAAGCCCCATCCGTGCCTGATCCCGCCTCCTTTGCACGACTGAGCTCATGCTTATAATCAGCCCATAGATTAGCTGATGAGCGCTTTGAGTGATGGGGTGTCAGTGTTGGCTATCCTTCCCTCCCATGAGCCGATTGTCGGCGTGAACTCATGGTCACGGATGGCTGTGGCATCACCCTGGATTCGAACTTGGGGTCAGAAAGTTGACAGTAATGCACCTTGTTGATGTGCCACTTGGTGGCACCTTTATGCTCGGATTGGTCATCGCTCAAGTCGCTGGCGTGAAAGTTCAGCTCGGTTGAACTCCGCGCCTGCCTCTCCAAGTATCTGTGGGTTTCTTGGTATACAGGAAATAAAACACTGTGTGGCCTGCTGTGATAGAAAAATAATCACCTTTTCTTTATGATAACAGTAACCACCCTTGGAATTACATCACACCTTTGAGTTCATGGTATCGGTGTGTGTGATTGAGACAGAGAGCGATAGGCAGAGACAGACAGAGAGAGAGAGAGATCCATGTGAACACTCACCACACTGAGTTATAAACCTGTTTCAACAGTCAGTATGATTCAAACCCCAAACCCACCCCAAAAATCACCACCAAAGATCACATATCACCCAAATTCAACAATGCTCTCTCTCGCGCGCTGTGTGTCCGTCCTTGTCGTGGCTGATGGAGTGATGATAAACACATTTACTCATTCTCAGCCACCACAACCATTCTTTTCTTATCATTTCATTTCATTGCTGTAAGCCAACACACACACACACACACACCTTTCCGTCTAATACTCTTCAAAAATTAAATAGAACAAACCAGGAATCAAAAATACTGCAACACTTACTCACTCACACAAACACACACACACACACACACACACACACACACACACACACACACACAATCTGCATGTCATTATACAACACAAAAACAACAATGCAGATAGACATGGACTCACACAGTGCAGACACTCACAAGGAAAAAAAGCTCACACACAAAATGACATCATCAAAAACACACAATGACATACTTACACACACAAACAGCAATATGCACATGCAATCACAAGCATAGAGAAGCACACGCTAGACGACATCAAACACACACACACACACACACACACACACAGAAACAGACAGCCGCGCACAAACGCACACAGTGCATGGCACCATTTATCACATGATGCTCAGCAGGGTTTTGTGGCAGCTGTTAACCTCACCTGTCTATCACTCCACCACTGAAGACTCGCTTTTCTTTTCTTTTCTCTCCCACTCCCTCTATCTCTCTCTTGCGCTCCCTCTCTCACATACACACATACACACACACACACACACCAATATTTCAGAATTAAAACGCTCCTATTAAGCAAGGCATGGACGAGGCGGTGAATATCAGAGCTGTGCTTAGCTGCACACCTGTCCCCTGTAGCAGCAGCAGCAGCACACAGCTTGTGTGTGTGTGTGTGTGTGTGTGTGTGTGTGTGTGTGTGTGTGTGTGTGTGTGTGTAAAACTCAATTACACTCCTACTTACTAAAGCTGTTTTTCTGCCTGCACTGAACTCCTGGAATGGGAGTTTTGGCAGAGTGACGTGCTTTCTAAATCACTGAGGAGGTTCTTTTAAACAATTCGCCGTGAGGTCAGGACGCGCACAACTCCATCAATACACACTTAATACACTCCGAGCACAACATTTCCAAAACAAATAAATAAATCGCTGACCTGGAGGACGGTCTGGATCTTGGCGGAGACGTCGGCCTGCTCGTACAGCTTGATGCCTTCCTGGGCTCCACTGGGAGACACCACGATCTGCTGCAGATGGTTGAGAACGATGCTGTGCGCCGTTGCCACGGCAGTAAACTTGTCAAACAGCAGCTCCAGCAGTTCCAGGAGCAGCCTGCAGGTGGCAGCACAAAGAAATATTAATTGGATTAAGACGGGATGTCAGACAACGCTGCGACCTTCCGTGACCCCATCTCCCCTGATGATGTTTCGCCTCCGCGTCAAGAAACGGTGCGAGTGCTCGTTTGGTTGTCAGGATGCCCGAGAAAACCTTAAGAGACGTTTCCTCCTGGATGAAAAGGTCCAGAAATCCTCGAACAGACACAGAGACAGCGAGGTGTTGACAGAATCTCCCCGCTGAGCGGCAACAGATGTTCACCAACAACAATTAGCGACATCTGTCAAGCTCACCCAGGCCACTAGGGGGACCCAACATCTGTCGGAGATTTGTATTCAATGGCACAGTGGGACACATCAGGAACGCGCACACGCATTTCAGCAAACTGCCACGCCCGAGTGACTCGAGGGAATGGGGGGGGGGGGGTGATAGAGCAGCAGGAAACAATTTGGGTTTTTATGATGGTGTGTGTTTGTCTTTTCTCAGAAGTAATAATTTTTGAAATTTAAGAAATTTGAAATTGTAAATATATAAACATTTAAATTTAATTTAATCTGATCCTCCTTTATGGCACGAATTAGCAAAGGACATTTTCACCCATTTTAAGCAATATTTATTTTTGTACGATAACCTTGACACAAGATCGAGGAGGTGAGCCGTCGCCATGGAAACGATAAGACCACATTCCTTTGAACCTGGGATCTGCTTCAGTACCATCAGTGCTGCTCAAACAGAAAATTAATCAACACCGACACACTCATTACAATCAAGAATTAAACAGTTCACGTCTTCCTACACCAGAGAGGCCCCTGGTTCGAGTGCCACGCCCACTCGGAGAGTCCCTGCCTCCTTCATCCCCAGCTCTCTCCCTCTGACTTCATCCCTCTGTACCCACTCACCTCTCTTTTCCCATCTCTCGCCATTACTCTCTTTCATCAATCACTTTATCGCTCCCGCTCTCTCCCCATGTATCTTTCACATCTTTCTCCATATCCCTCTCTCCCTCTCTCAATCTTCCCCAATACCCCCCTCCCCCATTTTCTCCCTCTTCCCTCTACCTCCCTCGTCTCCTTTGCTCTCCCGGCCCCACCCACCCCCATCATCTCCTTTGCTCTTCCCCGCCACCCCATCCAACACTCCTGTCTTTCTTCCCATCTCACCCCTCCCTCACTCCCTCCCTCTCCCCTGCCACCCAATCTTTTACTCCCGTTATTCTCTCTCTCTCTCCCCATCTTTCTCCCTCCCTCCCACCCTCTCGTCTTCATCACTACCTCCCTTTCTCCATGTCGCCCCTCCTTTCCTCCCTCTCCCCCGATACCCCATCTTTTATTCCTGTCTCTCTCTCTCTCTCTTTCTCTCCCCATCTCAGCCATCACTCCCTCTCTCTTTCGCTTTCTTCCCTCTCCCCTGCCACCCTCATCTTTTTTACTCCTGCTTCTCTCATTTTATCCCCATCTTTCTCCCCTCCCTCCAATTCCCCCTCTGATTTCTCCATATCTCTCTCCTTTCTTCCCTCTCCCCATCTCTCTCGCTCGCTCTCTGCAGTATATAAGCAAGCTTCTTGGTCTCCATTTAGGTTTCCATAGCAACAAGGCCCCTATGTTTAAGTGCACTGTTGGAGACAGGAGGACAGAGACACAGGGATGACTTCAGTGAGAAGGAGATGAGAGTAAAACCATGTGTGGTGTACATACAGAAACCACATTAACACACACACACACACCGTGTTGTACAAGTCTGCGACGTGATTTGTTCATCATCGAGATTAATCAGACTAAAGGATCTTAAATCTCGTGCGAGGCCACTTTAATATTTACAGAACTGAGATTATTCCACACTGTGATACTGAGCACGTTACTTTTACTTCTCTTCGTTTATCTTTCTTTCTCTGTGATAGTATCATGATGATCTTCCCTCCCCATGTAACATCTGCTCTGGTCTACGTTTTCACATTTCAAAGCAGTAAAAAAATAACAGAAGGGGGCAGCCAGAGCCTAATGGTTACAGATGAGGCTTTGGGACCGAAAGGTCGCTGGTTCGACTCCTGAACCAGCAGGAAAATGTGGCAGTGGGGGACTGAACTGTACTTTCCCTTCCTCTACCCCCCCCCCATTGTGTGTGGCAGCCCCCTGCTCCGAGTGTGTGCTCACTTTGGATGGGTTAAATGTGGAAGAAATAATTTCCCTTACGAGACGAATACAGTATCTAAAAGAATAATAATATAAATAATAATAATAACAAATTAGAGCTGCAGCTCTTGCACCTAAATTGACGTCATGTGCATTTCTTCTATTGTATATTACACATCTGTTCAAAACGACACAATTATAGCAGGAATGAAACAATACTGCACAGCCTATTCTTAATAATAATAATATTTCAGCTCATTTTCTGAACCGCTTAATCCTAATTAGGGTCGCGGGAAGGCTGGCACGCATCCCAGCCGACTCCCGGCGAGGCCAGAGTACAGTCTGGACGGCTCGCCAGGCCATCGTGGGGTGGAAACACGCTGACGGCTTTGCAGCGACTGTTGTTGAAAGTCAGCAATGGTTCTTTTACATAAACCTCACACCATAGATAGTGAGAGACCTGGCCGGTGATAACCCAGTTAGCTGCACTGGGGGGACAGTGACAACCTTGTGGAGAGTGGGACTCGAACCCCCAACCTGAGGTTTAGTGATCCAGCACCTATACCACCACTTCCCTGAATAATAATACAAATAACAATAATGATTATAATTCTAATATTAAGAACACTAATTTCAATAGCAATAAAGAATAATAATAATAATAATAATAATAAAGTAATAAAAATAACGACAACAACAATAATCATAATAATAATAATAATAATAATAATTCATAAATTTGTTTTATTTCCATCCATAAGTTAAATTGTATTTTTTTTTTCCCCACAAGGTCAGTCCACAATTAAAAGTAGTTACAGAGTCAGTCAGCAACATGGGGATGGGAGTGTAGTGGTGAGGGTGCTGTGCTCATGATCAAGAGGTTGTGGGTTCAAATCCCTGTTAAACCCCAACCATTCTAAGATCCAGAAATGGGTAGAAATCCAGAAAGCAGTAGAAATGGGTATCAGGACCATCACGATGAAGCGAGCCTGAGATCAGGACGCTGACGAGCGTTCCATTCAAGAGTAGTCGAACTCCGAAAGTCACCTGACGCCACAGAAAGCGTGATAAACTCTGGCTGTGATAAAACTCCGGACTCTGGACAGAAAACCCCCGACAGATCTTGCTATTTTCTTTTTAAAGTTCCCACCTAATTTGAACCTGTTAAAGCAGGTGGGGGGAAAAAAACTCATTTCGAAAAACACAAATTTGTCCCACTAATCTTCACACGACACAAGGTGAGGCAGATACGATTAAATAATCCCCAGGAAGGAACTTCCACCAAGCCCGAGGAACTGTTTACACTACATGGAGACCTAAAAAAATTAATAAATAAATAAACCAAGTAAGATTTTCAACCAAGGCCGCACCCGCCACCACCCCCCCCCCCCCCCCAAAAAAAAAAAAAAAAAAAAAAAAACGATAATAACTTTGGTGAACTAACAAAAAGTCTTTAAGTTCTGGTCCATGTTCATGACTCTTGTGGGAGCATCTAATACCCAGAAATAAAACAAAACGCACACGTAGTGGTATGAAATTCAAGACCCCAAACCCTTGACGTTCCCACAGCAATAAAGAAACGGAGCGTAATATCCAACTAAAAGAGTTTTCAGATATTTCACCATCGCTGTAATGAAGCCGAGGAGCCGCGCCGAGTGTCAGAATGCAGAGAAAAGCCGAAGAATAATAACGGTTTGAGAGAGCCGAGTTCATTTCTGCCCTGGGTAAGTGCTCTCTTAAGTGCCATCATTATCTCCCTTCTCCTTCCACTGCTTTTGTTTCTCTCTGCTACTCGCAATACTTAAGCAAATGCAGACTGGGGCAGTTTTATGGATTACACCATTTGTCTAAATGAGGGAGTTATGAATAAGACGCGAGAAAGGCTGCCATCGATCCCACAAGGCCGAACAGGAAAGAAAGCGAGGCTGAAAGAGAGGGAAAGGGAAAAAAGCTCAAATAGCCAGAAATACAAACACTTCAGAGAACAGTCAAAACAAATGTTTACCTCAAGTATACAGACATAAAATTCACAAACTGGATGGGGGATGTAAAAAAAAATTAAAAACCGAGTTCAGCAGGAACGCAATTCGAACTTGACTCGTATCGTGAATCGGACCCGTGACTCGTATGGAAAATCGTGCCTCCTATCGCAAATCAAGACTCGCGGCTTATATCGCCGGATATAAATTGTGACTTGTAATCATGAGCTGTGACTTATACAGCAAGACGTGACTTGCATCGTAAATCGAGACTCGACTCGCTAGCCGTGACGCATACCGTGACTCCGTACCGTAAACCCCGACTCCTGTTGTGAACCATGGCTTGTGAACCCGGAATTCATGAGTCCTATCACGGCCCATGACTCCTGATTTCTCTCATAAAACATGGATTCTATCATGAAGTGTGACTTGTGAGCAACGTAGATGGTTTTTGCATAACTTTGAACATACGAGTTACATAATCCCTCGCTAAAATGTTCCATGGACATGGTGTCTGATATTCCATCACTCAGGTTTGTCCACCGAACTCTCTATGATTGACCATCGTGCCAAACATGGTGTGAAAGGAGAACAGGAAACAGGGAGTGGCCAAATAAACGACAGAATTGGTTGGATGTCAGTTTTAACTTCTGAAATAAAGTCCATGAAAGAACTTCCATAAACTGAGGAGGCAACAACATGTGAAAAAGCTGCAATATACGGGGTTACGGAGCTACGGTGCTGCATGTAGACTTCACTGTGTTGTCTGCTTACTTTGACTGGTTGTCCTGTCCCAAGCTTTCTCCTCGCTGGTAGGCGTGGTCTGCGATTTGGGTCGTGGATCGTTTAAGGATTTGCTTGAGTTCGGGTTCCAGTCGCTCCATGATGGCATTAATGGTTTCTGGAATCTTCTTGAGTTTGGCCAAAGCTTTGATCAGGATCCCCATGAACTCAGCGCTGTTCTCTTCTGGATCAGTTTCTAGATCTTCCTGCAAATCTCGAACTATACACAAAAAAAACAAACAAACAAACAAAACAAAAAAAAAAAACAGATATTAGAGAGACAGCAGAGTGTTTTAAAACAAAATCCTACTGAAGGTGTGTCCCATCGATGAAAAAGCAAACTGTAGTGCAAAGTTCAAAGGTTTTGTTACCCAGAAATCTGTCGAGGCTACAAGTGGTGGCTCATTCACTCATTGTGAAAAAGGCTGGCGCCCATGTCAACTGACTTTGGGTGAGGGCGGGATACACTCTGGCTAACTCACCAGGCCATCGAAGGGCCAACACATATGCAACCGTTCACACTCGCATCTAGGGGCAATTTGGAACAGCCGATGAACCGACTGTGCGTGTTTTTAGACTGTGGAGGAAACCAGAGTACCCTGAGAAACCCACACGCACGGGGAGAACATGCAAAATCCACACAGAAACGCCCGAGCTGGGAATTGAACCCAGCACCTTCTTTCTGTGAGGCGGACATGCTAATCACTCCAAGTGGTAATTGATATACGATAACACAGCCGATGAACGACTTGAAAACGGACCACAATTACAGCTCTGATCCTCCAAAAAGAACATAATGTGATTATTCTTTATAAAATATAAACCGGCTTCGGCCTTCTTTTTCTTTCTACATACGGGAGAGTAATATGACTGTTTTGTTCACTGGATCAGTGTTTCCACATCACAGAAATTAAGATTTAGAAGAAACAACAAGCGCAGTTAAAAGTGCCATGGTATGAACAGAGCTGTGTATATGGAAGCAACTCGAGGGAGAGATCAGTAGTAATAATTATACTGTACATACACACTACCCTGCATAATTATTGGCACCCCTGGTTAAAATGTGTTCTTTAAGTGAGAATAAATTCAATGTTTTTCTAAATAATATTATAATATAATAAATATCACGGGGGTGGTTTTATTTATTCCTGATGAGCGCGGGGTCCCACATTAAGAAATAATTATTTTATATCAAGTCATGTGAGCCACAATTATTAACCCCCTGATATTACAACCTTTATCAACAAAACAGCACCTAATCTCCTCCTATAATGTTCCACAAGATGGGAGAATACAGAAAGAGGATCTTGGACCGTTTCCTCTCTGCACAATCTCTCGAAATCATCCAGCGACCTGGTCCTCTCCACTCCACGAGGTGGAAACTGAGATGACGATGAGAGGAGTTTGATTCTGTGTGCAGTGAGCCATTTCTGTGTATATTTGGCCACATGCTTCGGGTCATTATCTCACTGATAGACCCAGTGACGACCCCTCTTCAGCTTTCGAGCAGAGGCCACCAGATTTTGTTTTAAAATGTCCTTGTATTTTAAAATGTTCATGATGCCCTGCACCCTAATAAGATTCCCAGGGCCCCTGGAAGACAAACAGGTCCACAGTATCATTGATCCACCTCCAGACGAAACAGTGGGCATGACATGCTTTTCTGCCTTCTCATCTCTTGGGTTCTACTAAACCCAATTAAAGCGTCGCCAAAAAGCTCCATCTTGATCGCCTCTGACCAAAGCACACGGTCCCAGTACCACTTAGAAAACTCCAGACATTTGTGTTTATTATAGTGAATGAAAAAAGTTTTTCCCTCCCAGCATGCCTCCCAAACATCTTTTTGGTATGTCGATGATGCTTGGTGCTTGTTTGACACTTTATGATGTGACCATTTGTATCGATGCTTTGATAGTGAGCTTGAGAGAACTTATTTCTCTGACCATCACCTCACTGTTCATGGTGGAAAAATAACCTTGCGTCCTCATCCAGGCTTGTTTACTACTGTTCCAGGTGTTGTAAACCTCTTCAGGATTCCTCTGGCAGCAGATATGTGCAGGTGCAGACAGAGGGAAATTTTCTTCTCACCATTGCCTGACTTGTGAAGGTCGACACACATCTGCATTACTTGAATGTTGTGTTCCTTTGTATGTCCCATGTTGAAGAGTCAACAAAAGAAATGGTCTCTGTGTCGCATCTTATTTATACCCCAGGGAAACAAGAAGTGATGAATTACTAATTAAATTTTCCTAGATATTCAGATCAACTTTGAAAACTACTGAGAAAATGACATTTATTTCTCAGAAATTGTTCCAGGTGCCAATAATTGTCAACAGGTGATATTAAGAAAAATAATTATTTCTTACTCGGGGAATAACATGAATTGAAAGTTATACTTTTGTACAATTTTCCGTGTGAGAATTCACATCGACCATAAATTTTGAATTTCTCATAAGGCTTTTGACGACATCTTAACCACAGGGTGCCAATTATTATGGAGGGCAGTGTGTGTATGTGTGCGTGTATATATATATATATATATATATATATATATATATATATATATATATATATATATATATATGCACACACACGAGGCCCACGTTATTCATGAGAGTTTGATTCCGGCCCCTCCCGTGAATGAAGATAATACGCGAGTCCTGTACCCGGAAGTAAAATCCCATGTATCATATTACATGCGCAAACATATGCTTCTTAAAAACATTCTACAGACAGTCTTACTGATTAATACAGGGTTAATGTAGTAAAATGTAGTAATGATGAAGAAAAACTTAATTTTTTACTGTTATATTTATTGATAAAATATATAAACATTATACAGAATATATATATATATATATATATATATATATACATACACACACACACACACACACACACATATATATATACATACACACACTCATATATATATACACACACACACATATATATATACATACATACATATATACAGAGAGGTTCATGTAAAAGAACCATTGCTGAGTTTCATAAAGAGTGGGCTGTAAAGCTGTCAGCGTGTTTCTGCCCCTTGCTAAAGGACTAGGTCAGGAAGGGCATCCAATGTGAAAACCTATGCCAAATCAAACG
>CM045733.1:7870000-8022500 GCA_024760905.1 Plotosus lineatus
ATATATATATATATATATATGCATATATATATATATATATACATATATATGTATATATATGTGTGTGTATATATATATATATATATATATATATATATGCATATATATATATATATATATATATATATACACACACATATATATACATATATACATATATATATATATGCATCTGCATATATGAAATTTCCTTTAGGCTTTCTCCATTTTTCAGAGGTCGCCAAAGGACAGAAACATGCTGATGGCTTTACAGCCTACTCTTTACGAAAGTATATTATATATATATATATATATATATATATATATATATATATATATATATATATATATATACACACACACACACACACACACAAATGCACGCACACACAAATGCAGCCATGAGGTGTGTGTGTGGGGGGGGGGGGGCACGAACCAGTGTCTCTCCACCTCATGCGGTCCCAAGCCCGGAGAAATGCAGAGGGTTGTGTCAGGAAGGGCATCCGACGTAAAACAAATGCCAAATATTTTATGATGCAAATCAGAAGTATTACCCCCATACCGGATCGGTCGAGGCCCGGGTTAACAACGACCGCCATCAGTTCTGTCAATCAACAGGGTGCTGATGGAAATTGGACTACTGTTGGTTGAAGACGTCGAAGAAGGAGAGGTGGGAGGCGTGTCCGTCGGCAGAGAGAGAAGAGGAAAGGCATGAGTCTAGGACTGAGAGTAGGGACTTTGAATGTTGGAACTATGCAAAGAAAAGGTAGAGAGCTGGCTGACATGATGCAGAGGAGGAAAGTGGACATACTGTGTGTTCAGGAGACCAGGTGGAAAGGTAGCAAAGCGAAAAACTTAGGAGCAAGGTTTAAGCTATTTTATCATGGTGTGGATGGGAAGAGAAATGGAGTAGGAGTCATCTTGAAGGAGGAGTTTGTCAGGAATGTTCGAAAAGGGAAAAGAGTGTCAGACAGAGTGATGAGTCTCAAGTTAGAAATTGAAGGTATAATGCTCAATGTTGTTCGTGCTTATGTCCCACAGGCAGGATGTGAGCTAGAAGAGGAGAGATTCTGGAGTGACTTAGATGAAGTGATGCAGAGGACCCCAGAGGTGAAAGAGTGGTCATTGGTGCAAACTTCAATGGACATGTTGGTACAGGCAACAGAGGGGACGAGGAAGTGATGGGCAGGTTTGGTATCCAGGACAGGAACGCAGAAGGACAGATGTTGATAGATTTTGCAAAAAGGATGGAAATGGCTGTGGTGAATACTTTCTTCCAGAAGAAACAGGAGCATAGGGTGACTTATAAAAGCGGAGGTAGGAGCACACAGGTAGACTACATCTTGTGTAGGCGATGTAAAAGTCAGTGACTGCAAAGTCATCGTGGGTGAGAGTGTTGCCAAACAGCATAGGATGGTGGTGTGCAGGATGACTCTGATGGTGAGAAAGGTGAAAAAGGCAAAGGCAGAGCAGAAGACAAAGTGGTGGAAGCTGAAAAAGGAAGAGTGTCGTGTTGTCTTCAAGGAGGAGTTGAAACAGGCTTTGGGTGGCCAGGAAGTGCTTCCAAATGACTGGACAACCACAGCAAATGTGATTAGGGACACAGGTAGGAGAGAACTTGGTGTGTCCTCTGGAAGGAAAGTAGATAAGGAGACTTGGTGGTGGAATGAGGAAGTTCAGGAGTGTGTACAAAGGAAGAGGTTAGCTAAGAAGAAGTGGGACATTGAGAGGACCGAAGAGAGTAAACAGGAGTACAGGGAGACACAGCGTAAGGCGAAAGTAGCAGTGGCTAAGGCCAAACAGAGGGCGTATGATGACTTGTATGATAGGTTGGATAGTAAAGAGGGAGAAAATGATCTATATAGGTTGGCACAGCAGAGAAATAGAGATGGGAAGGACATGCAGCAAGTTAGATTGATAAAGGACAGAGAGGGAAATGTATTGATTGATGACAGAAGTGTGCTGGGAAGATGGAAAGAGTACTTTGAAGAGCTGATGAATGAGGAAAATGAGAGAGAAAAAAGAGTAGAAGAGGTGACCATTGAGGAGCAGGATGTAGCAAAGATCAGTAAGGGTGAAGTGAGAAGGGCATTGAAGAGGATGAAGAATGGAAAGGCAGTTGGTCCTGATGATATACCTGTGGAGGTATGGAAGTGTCTAGGAGAGGTAGCAGTAGATTTTCTGACAAGAACATTCAACAAGGTACTAGAGAGTGAGCAGATGCTGGAGGAGTGGAGGAGAAGTGTGCTGGTGCCCATTTTTAAGAACAAGGGAGACGTGCAGAGTTGTGGCAACTACAGAGGGATAAAGTTGATGAGCCATACGATGAAGTTATGGGAAACAATAGTGGAAGCTAGACTAAGGGCAGAGGTCAGCATTTGTGAACAACAGTTTGGTTTCATGCCAAGAAAGAGCACCACAGATGCAGTGTTTGCTTCGAGGATGTTAATAGAGAAGTACAGAGGGAGCTACATTGTGCCTTTGTGGATCTGGAAAAAGCATATGACAGGGTGCCAAGAGAAGAACTGTGGTATTGCATGAGGAAGTCTGGAGTGGCAGAGAAGTATGTTAGAGTGGTGCAGGACATGTATGAGAGATGTAAGACAGTGGTGAGGTGTGCTGTCGGTGTGACCGACGAATTCAAGGTGGAGGTGGGACTGCATCAAGGGTCAGCTCTGAGCCCCTTCTTGTTTGCTCTGGTGATGGACAGGCTGACAGACGAGGTGAGACAAGAATCTCCATGGACTATGATGTTTGCAGATGACATCGTGATCTGTCGTGAGAGCAGAGAACAAGTGCAGGAAAATCTAGAGAGGTGGAGGTATGCCCTGGAAATGAGAGGAATGAAGGTTAGCCTCAGAAAATCAAAATACATGTGTGTGAATGAGAAGGACCCAGGAGGAACGGTGATGTTACAGGGAGCAGAGATCACGAAGGTGGAGGATTTTAAGTACTTAGGCTCAACAATCCAGAGCAATGGAGAGTGTGGAAAAGAGGTGAAGAAACGTGTGCAGGCAGGCTGGAATGGTTGGAGAAAAGTGTCTGGTGTGATGTGCGATAGGAGAGTGTCAGCAAGAATGAAGGGAAAAGTGTACAAGACGGTGGTGAGGCCAGCGATGTTGTATGGATTAGAAACAGTGGCGCTGAGGAAAAGGCAGGAGGCAGAGCTGGAGGTAGCGGAGATGAAAATGTTGAGGTTCTCTTTGGGAGTAACGAGGATGGATAGGATCAGAAATGAGTATATCAGAGGGACAGCCCATGTAAGATGTTTTGGAGACAAAGTCAGAGAGGCTAGACTGAGATGGTTTGGACATGTACAGAGGAGGGATAGTGAGTATATTGGCAGTAGGATGCTGAGGTTGGAACTTCCAGGCAGAAGGCCTCGAGGAAGCCCAAAGAAGAGATTTATGGATGTGGTGAAGGAAGACATGAAGGTCGTTAGAGTCAGAAAAGAAGATGCGGAGGACAGGGTGAGGTGGAGGCGGATGATTTGCTGTGGAGACCCCTGAAGGGAGCAGCCGAAAGTAAAAGAAGAAGAAGACACACACACACACACACATTTGATGAAGTGATAAGTTATAAAACTTATGGAAAATGTCACAAAAAAAAGGCCAATTATGCAAAAAAAAAACAAACCCCGAAACAAACACGAAAAAAAAAAAAAAAATCTTACATCAAAACCGGATACATTGTTGTATCTGTGTGTGCACGCGTATGTATGTATGTCTGTCGTCTCATGCAATACCATCTGGATGTGTGTGTACAGACACTCCCTAGCTTACTAACAAGTTAAGTTCAGGACAACCATTCTAAGATGAATTTATTTCCAAGTCGTTACAGGGCATTCTTTTGAGGGGGACTTATGTTTAAACCATGTACAAGTATCGTCGGCCCTTGACTATTCGTGGTTTTGCACTCACGGTTCGAGTATTCGCGGACTGCCAAGCAACTGACACGGCACTCAAATTCAGCCAATGGCTGTCCTCCTTCCTGCCGATTGGTCGAGATGATGTAACGCCCGTTTTTCCTCATTCACACAAGTTTTCAATGAGCCTGTTTTTTAGTGTGTTTTAATTACCAGTTAAGCTCTATGATGCCACTCAAACACTGCGTCTTCTCTGGCGAAGCGCTAGAAAAGGTAATGACGTTGGATGTCTCTTCTGAGGAAATAAGACTTTCTCCTGAAGAAATGACAGTTTCCTCTGAAGTGCTTGAAGGGAAATAATCATCTGAAAGCACTCGAGTATTGAAGTCTTTTTCAATCATTATTCCAGTACAGTACCTAAGTTAATTTTGAGAATGTTTGTGTGTGTGATTTTATTTACTGTGGTGTAGCATGTTTATCGTTTTGTTTCTCCAATTTATTACATTTCATGTTCTTTTTGTTATGGTCTGTTTTGGGGGGACTTTGACGGCTGTGTGCTCTAACTCTCCTATATATATTCCCACACACACAGAAAGCCCCCATTATTTGCGAGGGTCACGTTCCTCCCCCTGAGTTCGAGTTTGTAAAATCCTAAATGTTGAGTGCTGGAGAGTAAAGTTGAGAGGAACCATGTTTCATTCATTCCGCTCCTCTTCCTAACGGGTCATTTTCAACTTTAAACTTAAAAAAAAAAAGTCACGAGTTCAAAGGGGGGAAAAATACCTTAAATGTGAATACCTTAAACTCGGCCAATTGCCGAGTCCCACCAATTAAATCCTCGCCCCAGTCAAGTGACGACCAACAATTCGCCTCACACACTCAGGGAGAAAACATTATCTGCCCCATTCTACACACAGGCTCAAAGAGGCCCATGAATGGCTGGTGGTCGCTTTGAGTGACAAGAACCTCAATTAATACCATCTCTCCCTTCAGAAAGAACTTGGCCAGTTCGCGATCCGCTCAGTTCATGCAGTTTGGCTGTTACTCCCAAGATTTAACGATCAGCTCCTGAGAATCGGTACCTGGGTCAATGCAATGCTTACAAAACATTAGCTAGATGATTCCATCAGCTATTACTCAGCTCATTTGAATACTCATGTCTGACTGGCCAATCTGGACACTTTAGTTCAGACAAAAATTACTATTTAATTCTTTATAACAGAACAAAACTATGGACGCCAGGCTGTTGCTATAACGCACATCAACAGGAGAAGTTGGCATGTAGTCAGAGATAATCCACAAAAATACAGGGGCACTTCAGGGACTTCAAGCTGTCAAATTTTTTATTTTTTCACAAGACTGACATTTCACTCTCAGTATTTTTATTTCTATTCGTATAGTTTCAGAAAGTTGCCAGGACGAGACGTTCAAATGCGCAAGTTCACGATTGTAAAGCTGAGGCATGATCTTACAATCGATAAAATTGTTGGAACAGGATAAGTCGATTAAAAAGAGCAGCAGATGTTTAGTTAGGCCGTTTAAAGCACAATGAATCATCACAATCACAATCAAAAGCGGTCAATTCCATACAAAAATACAACCCACAATTTCACGAAGGTGGTTCCCGTGAAAAGGCCGCACTCAGCAGCGAGACCTTTGTAGCTTAATAATGGTTTACGGGAGATTGAGAAAAATAAATTCTGCACTTTCATGCAATTTATACCGAGATTTCACCAACCAAAAACCATTGAAAGTACGAAAGTAAGGCGTACATCTGTATGGAGTTCCATGTGGGTTACTGAAGGGAAAAATTTTAATTTAAAGATTATTTGTGTATATTATCGACTGAAAGCAGTCATAAGATCATTACAGTTGGGCGATTAAAATTTGTGTGTGAGAGAAGGCGAAAACTTGATGGGTGGGAATTGGACACAACTAAATTAGGGCAAAAAAATAGAGAGGAAAAAAAAAGCAAAAGAAAAGAGAAAATCCAAGATTGGGACAAACTGCATTTTGCTTAAATTTTGCACAATGTTAATTTCATTGAAAGATGACAAGTTTTGTTGATTTTTTTTATTTCTTTAATAAAATCAAGTCATCTTGTTCGTTCTTAACATGAGCATTTTGTGAGATGTCTGGTGCACTGTGCCACAGAGTAAATAAAATTGATTTTTTTTTTTTTTTTTTTTTTTAAAAAAAAAAAAAAAAGAAAAATACTCCAATTAAACCAGACAAAAGGCCGTTACTTTCGCGCCTCAGAATCTGATTTCTAGTGTACACTGCAGCGCATCAAGTTTCAACTGGATTTAGCGAAGCAAATGAAATTTTTGTTGAAAAACAAGTCAAATTAATTAATTAATTATGAGGCGCTCCACTGAATGTTGGCACTGGTTGCAAGTGACGTACGGTGCTTGTGAGACAAAGCACGGCTTATCCGGACTTCTGATCTTTCAAGTGAGCAAGTGAAGGTGAAGTACGAAACAAGTATTCAACGCGCACTTGCTCACTTAAAAGATCGGAAGTCCGAATAAGCCACGCTTTGTCTCACAAGCACCGGACGTCACTTGCGACAAGCGCCGACATTCGGTGGAGCGCCTCACAATTGATCATACTTTGTGGTTCTGCTGGGGAAAAAACAAGGTTGGTAAATACTCAAACTCCCAACAATCCCCCAAGTTGATTTCGCCCAGACAGACACGTCTTGATCCAAACAAACAAATGCTGAGATCATCTTTTACACAACGGGCACCATCATTGGTTGGTCTCACATTTATTAACCAATCTGCATTTGCATTGCAGGGTTACAGGTTTGAGAGCTGCTCACGCAAGAGACGCACCTCACAAACACCTTCAAACTCTTGTAGCATGTTCTGAAAACTTGGCTGAGCGCCTCACAGATTTAAGGGGGCGCAATTCACATTCAGAACAATTTAGGGGTGACTGAAAGGTCATATCTCTGCTTTTTTTTCCCTGTGACGCCCGACTGCTACTGGGCTGACAAACACACACACACACACACACACACACACACACACACACACACACACTCTCTCTCTAATCCACACACGGCCTACAGAATCAGCAGTGTTGGCCGATGCCACTTAAACTATATTAGCAACAAGGCAGTTTCTTTCACCAATCAGATTTCAGATTCGCCTCACATGGCCAATCAGGGCTGACAATCACGTCAGAATTTTTTTTCCTCCTCTATCGGTTTACTTGGGGCAAAATTAGCTGAATAATCCGTCGTAATCTGCATGCAATACTTTTAAGTTAGAACTGATGCACACGATGGATGACAAAGGAGGAGAAATCGATGTGGTGTCGTAAAAATCCATTTTCAGGGTGGACTCTCCCAGAAAATCTCGACATCGAAAGGAGACATCCAAGAAATAGATGTATGGTTTACACTTTTTTTTTAACTCTTGGATCAGCGCCAATTTCCCAGCAGCTTCCTCTGGTAAATGCCAGTGAAAGTGATGTAATGCTCAGAGTTACAAGCAGTAAATGTGTGAAATGACCCCCACCCCCCCTCTCTTTCTCTCTGCAATGCCACGCCTTGTTGCATCATGTTTTTGTCTATCACTGATGGTCTGTACAACTGCGACGTGACAGAGGTGAATTGAGTCCGGTAGGTCTCACTGAAAGCCCAGGTACCAGATGCATGGCCTGCCACTGGCAGGGTCAATATAGACCCACTGAGTAAGGTCATGTGACCTTCGTCTCTTGAATCCGCGAGCAGCGTCTTTTGAAAGAGGAAATAAATTCTCAGATTTGAAGAATACTGTTCACGATCTTGTGTTTCCACCGTCTCTCCATGACATCACCTGTTTTCTAGGTATGGATGTCACATCTCATCAATCACGAAGGCATCACAAGTTTATATAAATAACAGACCGTTGCAAAACATACTTTATGGATGCTGAAAACACTCAAGTCAGCAGTTTATGTTTAACATACAAAGTAAAACTGAAACTTTTTTTTCCCCAGAAGCCAATGAATTCAACAAATACTCATCTATTATGTCGTGAGAGATTACTGCCATTAACCCTTCAAGAGCTGAAGACGGCAGCCGGTGTGTGAGGAAGTGGAGAAGCAAATAACTCTGAAATTGTTCTAACTGTGGACATCTTTAAACGAGCAGCGCTGGGACAGCAGATGTCGGAGAACAGAACAGCAGCGGACATTACAGCGAGCGGAGGCGGGCCTACACAGGGCTAACGAGTCCTTGGCCCTCACTGCATCGACAGCTCACACCGCTTGATAACCCTCAAAGCAGGGTTGCTCCTCACTCGTTATGGCGCCAACTAGAGTCTCCTATGACGCCAGTGTGATTTTACATGGAGGGGAAAGGGGTGTTGAGGACGCGCGCATGCTAATGTGAATCGTTGCCATACTTATGCACGAAAATGAATCTTTCACGTATCAATGCTTTTCACTGCAGATGAAAAGGCAACAATGAAAAGACTTTTCATTTCATGGGAGGAACTGAACAGAAAATAAGGAGTCAAGGTTTTAAACTGGATGCAATTAATATTGTAAAAATATTGTCATAATCTTCATCTTAAATTGATAATTTCTTATTATATCTATTTAAAAATATCATAAAATGTTTTTTAATCTGAATGTACATGATTACCAATTGAAAGATGACAGGAATTTGAAATATTTCACAATAAAGAGCTGGGGGTTGTGATTACATTACAACTGATTATCATTTATTATAGAATTTATTATATATATATATATATATATATATATATATATATATATATATATACACATACACACACATACACACACACACACACACACACTAGTCCTTCTCAAAAAATTAACATATTGTGATAAAGTTCTTTATTTTCTGTAATGTACTGAAAAACATTAGACTTTCATATATTTTAGATTCACTATACACAACTGAAGTAGTTCAAGCCTTTTATTGTTTTAATATTGATAATTTTGGCAAAAAAGTAAAGAAAAACCAAAAATCCCCATGTCAAAAAATTAGCATATTTCAGACGACCAATTAAAAAAAGTGTTTTTAATACAAAAAAAGTTAACCTTCAAATAATTATGTTGAGTTCTGCACTCAATACTTGGTCGGGAATCCTTTTGCAGAAATGACTGCTTCAATGGGGCGTGGCATGGAGCCAATCAGCCTGTGGCACTGCTGAGGTTTTACGGAGGCCCAGGATGCTTCGATAGCGGCCTTAAGCTCATCCACAGTGTTGGGTCTGGTGTCTCTCAACTTTCTCTTCACAATATCCCACAGATTCTCTATGGGCTTCAGGTCAGGAGAGTCAGCAGGCCAATTGAGCCCAGTAATACCATGGTCAGTAAACCATTTAGCAGTGGTTTTGGCACTGTGAGCAGGTGCCAGGTCGTGCTGAAAAATGAAAATCTTCATCTCCATAAAGCTTTTCAGCAGATGGAAGCATGAAGTGCTCCAAAATCTCCTGATAGCTAGCTGCATTGACCCCGCCCTTGATAAAACACAGTGGACCAACACCAGCAGCTGACATGGCACCCCAGACCATCACTGACTGTGGGGACTTGACACTGGACTTCAGGCATTTTGGCATTTCCTTCTCCCCAGTCTTCCTCCAGACTCTGGCACCTTGATTTCCGAATGACATGCAAAATTTGCTTTCATCTGAAAAAAGTACTTTGGACCACTGAGCAACAGTCCAGTGCTGCTTCTCTGTAGCCCAGGTCAGCCGCTTCTGCCGCTGTTTCTGCTTCAAAAGTGGCTTGACCTGGGGAATGCGGCACCTGTAGCCCAGTCCACTGCTTCCACAGGTCCCCCAAGGTCTGGAATCGGCCCTTCTTTCACTTTTTCCTTCCCACAGACGTCCCACTGAGGTGGCTTGATAGAGCACTCTGGGAACAGCCTATTCGCTCAGAGATTTCTTTCTGTATCTTACCCTTTTGCTTGAGGGTGTCAATGATGGCCTTCTGGACAGCAGTCAGGTCGGCAGTCTTACCCATGATTGCGGTTTTGAGTAATGAACCAGGCTGGGAGTTTTTAAAAGCCTCAGGAATCTTTTGCAGGTGTTTAGAGTTAATTGGTTGATTCAGATGATTAGGTTAATAGCTCGTTTACACTACCTGAACATGATATGCTAATTTTTTGAGATAGGAATTTTGGGTTTTCATGAGCTGTATATGCCAAAATCATCAGAATTAAAACAATAAAAGACCCGAAATATTTCAGTTGGGATGCAATGAATCTAAAATATCTGAAAGTTTATTTTTTATCAATACATTACAGAAAATAATGAACTTTATCACAATATGCTAATTTTTTGAGAAGGACTAGTACATATATATACACAAAAAGTCATATCTCAGCTTATGAAATTAATTAGTGGAGGAAAATCTAGAGAGGTGGAGGTATGCCCTGGAAAGGTTAGTCTCAGTAAGACAGAATACATGTGTGTGAACGACAAGGACCAAAAAGGAACGGTGAGGTTACAGGGGGCAGAGATAAAGAAGGTGGAGGATTTTAAGTACTTAGGCTCAACAATCCAGAGCAATGGAGAGTGTGGAAAAGAGGTGAAGAAGCGTGTGCAGGCAGGTCGGAATGGTTGGAGAAAAGTGTCCGGTGTGATGTGTGATAGGAGGGTATCGGCAAGAATGAAAGGAAAAGTGTACAAGACGGTGTTGAGGCCAGCGATGTTGTATGGCTTAGAAACAGTGGCCCTGGGGAAAAGACAGGAGGCAGAGCTGGAGGTAGCAGAGATGAAAATGTTGAGGTTCTCTTTGGGAGTAATGAGGATGGATAGGATCAGGAATGAGCACATCAGAGGGACAGCACATGTTTAGATGTTTTGGAGACAAAGTCAGAGAGGCTAAATTGAGATGGTTTGGACATGTACAGAGGAGGGATAGTGAGTATATTGGTCGTAGGATGCTGAGGTTGGAACTACCAGGCAGAAGGCCCAGAGGAAGACCAAAAAGGAAATTTATGGATGTGGTGAAGGAGGACATGAAGGTAGTTGGAGTAAGAGTCGAAAACCCTGCCCCCCACCCCCACCCCCACTCATCACTATTCTCTCAAATCACGGTCATCATGCCCCAGTGTAAAACTTTTGATTGTATTGTTGTGCAACAGTTTTGTTGTTTTAAAATGTGCGTTATAAATAAATCCTGGCTCGACCAAAACAGAAAACATCATCACAATAACATCCATCATCTTGGATTTGTAGCCTTGAACTGTTTCATCGAGAAACATCAATCATCTGAATCCTCTTTAGGTGAAGTAACAGACAGAAGCAATCATACATTCAAAAAAAAGTAAATTATTTTAAAAATAATTAAATAAAATCACTGTCAGTCAAATATTTTCCTTAAGACAGTAAAGATTTTCCTGTGGATGTTGGCAGGTTTGCAGATGTATGAAGTAAATAAGGACAAAACATCAAAACTGTTAAAATTACTCTGCTGAAAAAAAGCTGTCGCTCGGAGAAACTTAGAAAACAATAATCCAGCTGTGAAAACCCCATCTGTCGGAGCGCTTCAGGAGCCTGAAGTGTGTGAGGGGATAAATTTGTCATCGTTATGGCGACTAAAGCTTTGCGAATTTCTCTCTTCCCTGCTTTATTTCAGAGGTGTGACAGTTGTTGTGATTTTCTTACTGCTGGATCCGGTTGGAGTGCTGAACTGGGACGTCTCGGCGAGTTTCCGTGGAGTGGACAGAGTACTGACCTCCAAAGCAGATGAATCCTTTGACGTAGACCTGTACAGAGAGGAGAGAGGGGGGAAAAATTGGCAAAGCAGGGACAGCGAGTTCCCGAAAACAACGGGTTTATGTTTATAAATTTGTCTCAGGGGTCTTATTAGGATGGGTAGTGTGTGTGTGTGTGTGTTTATTCTTGTACAGGAGGTATTTTCCAAGTTGAAAGTCGGAATTTTCTTTTTTGTGTGTGTAGTATGTGTGAATTAATACCCTGAGTGAGCTCCACTGATCAGATTTACACTCCAACCACAACAACATTACCGCATGGCGACACCACTCCCCTGCCATAAGCTCAGTTACACTGACACCTTTATTAAATCTGTCACACACCAGCACTGATATCCTGCAGCAGCTTCAAATGCACTCCGGTGTGGTTTCGCTCAAAAGTTTAGTCGAACCCCCGAGTTACAGCTCCCCTGTCAAGCATTAATCGAATAAATGCTCTGAACCAGAACCGCGGTGCTGCTCTTCAGTTCAGTTTGAGGTCCTTTCTCAGAATCCGGGTTTTAAGCCGGAATAAATCACATTCTCCATCATATCAACAAGGAACAGAAGATCCAGTTGATCCTATCCCATCACGATTTCTTTCTGAAAAAGTTAATCATAATGGCAGAGGTGGCTTCACAGAAAAGGCGATGGGTTACAGATCGGAAGGCCAGCGGTTCAATTCCCACCGTCATCACTGTTGGGACCTTGAGTAAGGCCCTTCACCCTCAATTGCTCAGTCGTATAAAAATGACAATTGTAAGTCACTATGGAAAAAAAAAGCATCTGCCAAATACAGTGGTACCTCACCTTACGAAATTAATCCGTTCCAGAGCCTTTTTCGTCATCTGGATTTTTCCGAAGTAGAACCGCATTTTACATGTAAAACGCGTGATTCCTTCCAAGGCCCCCAATACTACCCTTTAAAAATGATAAAGCATACCTTTTAAGGTACTTACTTCGTGTTGACCATGTCTTCTTAGCAGAGTTATAATCTTACAAATGTTTATGCAAGGTTAAAAGCCTGAGCCGAAAAATAAAGTTGCAATGAGCACACTCAAAAAACTCATGAACAAGCTGCTGCTCAAGGGAGCTGTGTCATCCCTCCTAGCCAATGGGAGGCCAGCGGAGCGTGATGTTGGAAGATAGTCAATGGGAGAGCAGCTCGTACACTGTTTGAATGTTACATTTGTATGTTTGAATGGCGCGTTTCGGAAGAAGAACTTGTTTTGTATACAGAGACAACTGTCTGTCTGTCTTCCTTTCGGCTTTTTCCCTTTCACTCGGGAGTCGCCACAGCGAATCATCTGATTCGCACATTTGATTTGGCAGAGGTTTTTACGTCAGATGCCCTTCCTGTCACAACACTTTTTAGCAAGGGACAGAAACACGCTGACAACTTTGCAGCCTACTCTTTACGAAAGTCAGCAATGGTTCTTTTACATGCTTCTCACCATAGACAGTGACAGACATGGCCCGCCTTTGATAACCCAGTTAGTGCACTGGGGGTTACAGAGACAACTGGTATACAGAGACAACTAATTTTGGAAAATGTTTTCCGTAACCTGGATTTTACTGGGACTATTGTAAGGTGAGGTACCACTGTACTGGAAATGTAAACAACAGAATAGGTCTCCATATCTCCCAGTGTCTTCCACACTGACCTTCAGGATCACCGTTAATCTGATTCATCAGTTCTAGGTTTGTGACATACGGCATTACGGCGCAATCTGATTGGTTTACCTTCTCAGGAAAGCAAATCATTATCCCCACCCACCCCGTGAAAGAATGCTTGAATCAAAACAGCAAATGAGAACTCGCGGTCTGTTGTAATCCAGTCGTCATATTCTAAGATCCAAGAAAGTCAACAAAATGTTGGCCCGAACAAACTCAGCTGGGCGACCCAGCAGAGGCCCAACACATGCGTACATCTGTGATGCACACGGATTCAGCTATATGGATGGTAAATGCCAAACAGTTTTACAGTTTAAAAATCAAAATTCCGGAACTATTCTTCAGGTCATCTTGCACAAGCCTGCCAAGTTCTGCGTGATTGTGTTCAGTATAAACAAACAAGTCGGACTTTAAAATTTAATAATGGTGGCATCATGATTCCACATGCAGGTTGAAAATTGAAAAATCTAGCATTGGAGAATTGTTAGCATTGTCACACTGCACAGTGTAAAGCTGCAACATGTTATTAGTTTCTGTCCGCGTATTTTGGAGCGGTTGGACTTTGCAGAATGATGACTTCACAACTCAAACTGATTTTTTTTTTTGTTGTTGTTCAAAAATCCAAAACGAGGCGACATGGGATTCTTTTTGTTGTTGGAGTTTCCCCCATTTTTTTCTTCCCTAATTGGGTCACATCCAATTGCCAGAAACCTGTTATTGTCTTCCCTATCACACATCGACGAGAAAGAGGCGAAAGCATGCGCGCGCACACACACACACACACCACCCGCCACTTTGATACGCGGTGCTCGCCACCCACCTCTTTGTGAACTGCGGCGCCATGCGTATTTGGATAAACCCAGAGAGAAAGCACTCTCCTTCCTCCTCATACAAATGAGCTCACGGACACCCATGATTGGCTGGTGATCGCTGTGAGTGACAGGAAAGCGAGAGTATGCCGTCCTTCCTTCCCATGACAGCTCGGCCAATTAACCCCCATGGACACCCAAATTTATACTTACGATCGTCGGGTTAATAGTCGCGCAGCTTGTCAATGTGCAAGTCAGGAGCTCAGGCCCCATGGAATTCAAGCTATTGTCCACAAGAACAAGTGCAATGGACAGGCAGACGGACTTTTAAAGCAACATCACCACCAAGCCAGCGGCCAGTGGCGTCGTGGTGAGGGTGCTGGGTCATGAGCAGAAGATTGTGAGTTCGAATCCCGAGGAGTCCCCCACTGTCCTCTGGGCAACAGTGTGCCTCTGTTCACCCAGCAGTATAAATGAGCACCAGTAAAAATATATAGGGAAGGTAACCTGCGATGGACTCGCGTCCCATCCAGAAGGAGTTGAACCGGTAGCTTCACGCTATGGAAAGTGGGAATAAGCACCGCCCTGATGAGCCACTCGGCTTGGGTGTAAAAAAAAACCCGACAGACCATTTAAGTTCAGAAAGAATTCAACAACAGACACCACAAGTTAAAACCACAAGGCCGCATTCATGACACACTCCAAGTTATGAAATATAAAAAAAATTCAAAAACACTTTTTAAAAATTTAAGTTTGGAGGATATTGCGGAATAAAACCCTTGAAGTTCGCAGCACGGTGGTGCAGTAGTAAACATATTCACCTCAAAGCAAGGAAACCTGGGTTCGATTCCCAGCTCGGGTGTTTGTGTGTGCATGTTCTCACCGTGTTTGCGTGGGTTTCATCAGGGTACTGTGGTTTCCTCCCACACTCCAAAAACATGCCGAGTCGAATAACCGTCTGTTCCAATTCAAAACCCTGTGGCGGAGTGTGCATGTGAATGGTTGTGAGTGTTAGCCCTGCAATGGCCTATCAAGCTGCCCACCAGAGTCGGCTGAGATTGGCAACAGCCTCCCTGCGAACCAAATTAGGACTGGCCTTGAAGTTTAATGAATGAATAAAAAAAAAAAAAAAAAAAAAAAAAAAAAAAACCAGTGCAGGGCAGAGGTGGCCTGGTGGTAAAGGTGCTGGATCACTGATCCCAAGGTTAGAGGTTCAAGCCCCACTCTCAACAGGTTGTCACGGCTGTACCCCCAGTGCACTAACTGGGTTATCAAAGGCCGGCCATGTCTCTCACTGTCTATGGTGAGAGGTTCATGTAAAAGAACCATTGCTGACTTTCAACAAGAGGACCTGCATCGCTGTCAGCGTGTTTCTGCCCTGCAATGGCCTGGCGAGATGTCCAGGATGTACTCTCTGCCCTCGCCCAGAGTCGGCTGAGATGGGCGCCAGCCTACCCGTGATCCTAATTCGGATTAAGCGGTTCAGAAACTGGAATGAATTTAAAAAAAAAAACCCTTGAAGTGTATCCTCGCGGTCTCTTCAGTGATGACCACCATGTCTTCAGCAAATAATTCTCAAACAACAATCAGTCTCCAGTTCTAAAGTAAGAAATACCACAGGATCAGATAAAAATGTAGAATGTTGATGTGTTTGGGTTTTCATGAGGAGACATTTATTTAATTCTGCATGGAAGGAGTCTCCAGTGGCAGAGATAAGAGCTTTAGTTCAGTGTTCTGTCTCATTAAAAAGAAACGAGATGATGTCAGGATGGAAGCTTCGCCATGGTGTTAAATGTACCTATAAATGGATGAAAAAGTGCAAGATGTTGTTCTTTAACAAATAAAACTTTGTTAGTGGTGGTAATTTGGTCTTAAAAGGGATAAGAGGCATGAAACACTTCAGGACAAGCTGTTATAGAAAAATAATGTAGTTCAGGGTGATAATACTAGCTTTGCTTCATCGCATATATTTTTCTACATCAACACAACTCTACAGTCCAGATTTAATAACGGTTTCTGGAACGCACAAATAACCTCATCTGCCAGGATTTAATAAAGACGCGCGGTAAAACGTTCGCGATTGAAAAGCAGAGAAGGATATTTTTGTGGCTTGAATACACTGCATCGGCATTTCAAAACGCTTCCGTTCACGAGGGCCAAGTTTACTGGAGGAGAAGAATTTCATTCCGGTTAATTTACTGCGAACTTTGCCGTCATCGAACGCCAAAAAAGAAGCAAGCCTGCAGGCAGACTGTATTCCTTCATTGTCCGATTCTAGTTTTCACTTAAAAATATTTCTGCCTTTGTGAAAATCTTCTGCACGCTACAGAGCGTTGTTTCGAGGAATTTTCTCCAATCTCAACAGCAGATCTCGCAAAGAACTGGATAACATCAATGGTGTTCCCCCTCGGACCAATGGACATGAAGAATAACGGTGTGTGTCCACTGCGATGTCCACCTGTTTCCAGCTGCATCAATTCCATCAAATCAAAAGTGCAATCACCAGCATTTTTGGTGTTTGATGGAGGGACTGCCCCCAGAACCTGAACACAGAATAAGTGGCAGAACATGATGATGCTGATGGGATTAGGTAACCACATCGGCCTATCGCTTTTCATTGTGGTCCAATATCCAATATGGCCGCCACAGACTGAGTGTTTTTGGCAGCTTTGGGGGTAACTAAAATATATATATATTTTTTCGATAATGTCTATATTCTCATCAGTCATCTCATCTCCTTCCACTTCATCCAGGTTCGAGTCACAGGGGAGGCAGCCAAAGCAATGAGATCCAGATGTCCCTCTCCCCAACCACTTCCTCCAGCTCTTCTCTCTGGGGGGGGGGGGGTGTTCCACCGGACCAGACAAGCTAAGAGACACAGTCTCTCCAGCATGTTCTAGGTCGACCCGGGGGTCTCTTCCAGGTCTGACATACCTGAACACCACACCAGGGAGGCATTCTGAGCAGATGCCCGAGCCACCTCAACTGGCTCCTCTCAACATGGAGGAGCAACGGATTTACTCCGAGCTCCTCCCGTATGGCTGAGCTTTGGCTAGCTCAGGGGTCGGGAATCGTTTTGACTAAAAGAGCCAAAAGAGAGACATATTTTAAAATCTAATCCTCTGAGAGCCATATATATATATATACACACACACATACATTATATTATACATATATATATATATATATATATATATATATATATACACACACACACACACACACACACTTCGGGCATCACACACACACATTATATATATATATATATATATATATATATATATATACAGTAAAAGCTCCGCTGACGAATGCTTAAGCTCACGAACTTTTCGCCTCAAGAACATTAAATTTTCGAGTATATTGTCTCTGCTGACGAACTAGTTTTTGGCGGACGAATCAAACCACGCGGTCGAACAGCGCCACGGTGGCGGCCACGAGAAGCTGACGCACGCTCACGGCGTCACAGTTCGTCACACCCCTTTCTTTGAATGCGGAAGTGGTTTGTGTTTGATAGACATTTTGGACCATATTGAGTGTACTTTTGCTATTATGGGACCGAAAAAGACCCCACCACAGGCGGAGATCATTGAAAAACACGAACGAGGTGTGCGTTTGTGTGACTCAGCGTCCCAGTACCAGTACGCTAAGTCTACCACCATCCTTAAGAACAAGGAAGCTATTAAGGGTGCGTGTGTGGCTAAGGGTGTTTCCAAACAGTAGGCGTTTCCAAACAGTAAGTCCCTCCCTCCCTCCTCCTCCCACTCCATTCCATCAAGCCATCAACTACCATCACAAAGGTAAATAAAACCACTTTATTATACAGTACAGTTTATTTCTTTAATTACAATACAATAGACATTTATTATACATAAAATAAGGTATATTTTTGTGTAGTTTTAAGGCTTATTTAGTAGAAAATTATGTTTTATGGGGACCTGGGAACGGATTATTCTCATTTTAATGGTTTCTTATGGGAAATAAATGTTCGGAAGACGAACTTTTCGCCTCACACACACTTTCTGGGAACTAATTATGTTCGTGAGCTGAGGTATCACTGTACATACATTTTATATTATGTATACATAGATATAAAAAAGACTGAATACAACCAAATTGAAAAAGAAGACCAACAATTTTAGAGTACAATAGGGCTCTGAATTTATTTTAAACAACATTGTCAGAATGAAGTTATTCATTTAGAAAAGTACTTCTTACCATCAGTGGTCAAAAAATAAGTGGGTACACAATGGCAGCGAAGCGACCAAGGCGCGCAGCAGCAGGTGCACGGAGCGCGGGGAGGGTGTGGCTTTGGCTTTGACACTATTCATCACTTCATCTCCGCTTTTTATTTACACAGTCGCCGAAATTTACGTTGGTCAACTATAAAGGAGACCAAATTAAGGTCAGTACACACAACTCAGCCACGAAAACAAGTGGGTAGACGGCGTCGGCATCCACCACTACAGCTCTGCTAACTATTCATGCGACTTCTGGTGCTGCATGGTTTTGCTGATGGCTTTATATCTGGTTGATACGGGGTAAGGACTCGACACGACTGGACTCACACGCGGCAGTGTTTATGTAACAGGAAGCGCATCCCAAGTTTTGGCAATCAGCTGATCTGCGGGTTGAAGTTTATCCATATATGTCCATTTGTGTTTGCTTACCAGCTGTGCTTGGCTCCGTGGAAATGAGCTGATCAAAAACGAGGGAAATTTATCTCCTTACTCAAAAACAACACGTTGTTATAATCTGATAAAATTAGAGTTTCGAGGTATCGGACCCGCCCACAAAGTGGCTGGCTCTCCGCTTCACGCTCCAGTGACATGGCATTGAAAATAGATGTATAGATTTAAATGTGCGAGTTTTATTTGATGGCTTTTTTTGTATTTTTATTTAAATGACAGTGAAATTATGTATTCGTTATTCTGTGAAGAAAGGCCACCTGATTTATCAGAGCCAGATACAGTCATCAAAAGAGCCACATCTGGCTCGCGAGCCATAGGTTCCCGACCCCTGGGCGAGCTGGTTATTTTAAGCGATGTTGATTACTGAAGTACAAATGGACGTTCTTTGATAACCCAGTTAGCTGCACTGGAGGGGACAGTCACAACCCATTCAGAATGAGGCTTGAACCCCTAACCTGGGGATCAGTGACCCAGCACCTTCCAAGCGGGCCACCCTTGCCTGAAAGCACATGTTTCGTACAATATAAATCCGCATAAGAAATATGTTCAACCTGCTCATCTGGCCTCACTAAAAAGCCACCAAGTATTAACTCCACCCCCTTGAGACATTTTTGAAACAATAGAAAACACACAACCCCAGTTGATGCTGTTTTATGACCCGAACTAATAAATCATTTTGACGCATGAAAGCTGCGAGCTGTAATTATGTGGCTGTAAACACAGACGAAACACCGCCACGCTCCTGAGATCAAAAACACAGCAGCGAAGCAACACACTTTAGCGCGGCAGGGTCACAAACCTGCATTAGCCTAATGTGTTACACCATGGAGACTTAACGAACACAAAGGAATTGGCATTGCAATGGCTGGGATGGTGGTTTGGAACTACTGGCCTAGACACGGGCGTGTAATCTCCTGATGACCGGTGCAGGGCTGTTGCTGGTGGAAAGGATGGGAGGGGAGTGCATTAGGATTCCTCTCATCCTCTTCCACCCGTCTGTGAATCGGTTATCTGTGTTTGCACTGAACAGCACCATGTCTGGGAACAGACACATGGTGGGAGACCGTCTCGAGTCTACATCTATTAACACTAATACCTGGTAAAAATAGAAAAGGATCAGGGTTGAGCTGCAGATCGGGCGTGGTTTGGGAAATAAAACAAATACAGCATGGTCGGCGGATCACACGGTGAAGAAAACGTCTCTGATGAAGAAAAAAAAATGTCCATAAGTCCACATTATCGAGGACTGTTTTTCTGCCTGTCATAACAAGGTGAAATTTCTTGGCGAAATCTGTAGCCTGATCTGATTGGATTCAAGTTTAAAGGCTAAAAACAACAGATTAATTCCACTTGGTTGCTAAGTTACTACTCGCGGTTGGTATAGTGTAAGATTTCGCATGGTTTCTCCTCCGTGACCAGTGGTCATCATGCTCAGCCCAGTTCATCGCGACGTATTCACCATCATATCATATTACTTGTCGGCGTGTCGTTTGGTTGTTGCCGTGACACTCCAGATGGTGTTTTTTTTGTTGTTGATGTTTTTCGGTAGTAGCAAGTGTTTGCTACACGAAGCCGTTTGGTTACTCGTTGGATCAAATGCACAAAATGTTGCTGGTGTGTTCTGGCACGGTGTCTATCATATTGCAGGTGTTTCTTCTGAGTTTCTAATCATTCATTAATTTTGTGAGAAGTTTAATCCTAATTCAGGTTGCGGGAAGGCTGGCACCCATCTCAGCCAACTGTGGGCGAGAGCGGGGTACACCTTGGATCGCTCACCAGGCCATTGCACAGCCAACACTCACAACCTTTCATGCTCCCATTCACACCTCCAGACATTAATTAGGATTAAGGGGTTCAGAAAGTAAATGAATAAACAAATATACATCTGAAATCTACATACACACACATACACACTATATAATACGCAGACACACAGTAATATATATTGTTGAACTGTATTTTACGTGTAAAACGTGTGATTCGTTCCTAAGGCTTCCAATACTACACCTTAAACCCTTTAAAAATTATAAAAGTATACCTTTAAAGGCCTCCTTCTGCTTCAATACCGTACCAATGGTAGACGGGTTTCGGCCATATTCTTTTGCGATATCACTCAACTGCATGCCACTAGCCCACTTCTTTTAACTCGCACCAGGAATCACACGCGTGCGTGTCTACACACGTGAATTGACCAGGTCTTCTTTGCAGAGTTATAATCTTACAAATATTTATGCAAAAAGCCTGAGCCAAAAAATAAAGTTGCAATGAGCACACTCAAAAAACTCACGAAACAACTGTAACTATCCCTTACACGAAAACCATCATGGGTATTATGGAGATGCAGCTCCATAATAGCCAATGGGAGGGCGCTGCGTCATCCCTCCGTGACAATGGGAGGCCAATGGGACGAGAAGTTGGGAGATAGCCAATGGGAGACCAGCGGGGCGGGATGTTGGGAGATAGCTAATGGGAGAGCTACTCGCGCATTGTTTGAATTTTTTAAATGGCCTTTCGTAACGTGGATCCAGCGACGAAAATTTTAGGTGAATGCGTTTCGTAACCTGGATTTTTCGTTTGTTGGGACTTTCATAAGGTGAGTTACCACTGTATTTGGTTTCCTGCTGGTGCCAATCAAACTTTCTCCAAGCATATTAATCCAATAAATAAGCAAATAAATGCCGTTCTGGTTAAATTCCACACTTCAGTCAGCACAATGTTTGAACTGATGATGCACAGACATCCTCGTGACAGCAGAGTCCTCCAGAATTATTTATTTTCCTCAACGATAATTATTTTCACAGATTAGACATAATCACCAGAACCATCCACACTGGTTTCCTTTCGAAAACGACTTCATTCATCATCAATACTGTACGATTTCCTTAATAAGCTTAACGGCATATGTATGGAGACACCCGAGTGACGACTGAGTCAGTTTACTGCTCATTAAGAACACACTGCATTTCCTCGACAAGAACCGCGACTTCCTCAGAGGAGCCGGCGAAACCAAATCCGAAGACACAAGACTTCGTCTGACCGCGGTGGAAAATGCATTATTACTGATAACAAGCCAAGACTGCAGACATCCATCAGGGTAGAAAGAATTCATTTATTCATTTCCGAAACTGCTTCACCGCCCATCTCCGTCGACTCTGGGCGAGGACGGGGTTCTTCCCTTGGACAGCTTGTGGGGCCAATTCATGTGCACCAGGGGCAATTTGGAATCACCATTCAGTCTACTCTGCATGTTTTGGACTGTGAGAGGAAACCAGACTACCCAGAGAACATGCAACCTCTGCTTAGAAACACCCGAGCTGGGAATTGAACCAGATCGAACCTGTGAGGGTGATGTTCTTAGCACTACACCACCGCACCGCCAGTATGATATGTCCCAATCAATAAAAGCTGGGAAAGCTTTTTTCAAAATAAACTTTGTCATTAGGAGTCCATGGAAGCTAATTGGCCAAGTTTTCATAAAAGGAGGGACGATATATGCTGACCTCACAGTCATGCACAACGATGACAAGCCAATCATGTGAGCTCATTCCCAAAAAGGGGGCGGCTAAGCACTTTCCTTCTGACCGTGTTAGACCGCCAACAAATGCGAAAGGCATTGCAGTTTATAAAGACAGGTGGTTTTCATATTACGGAGAGGGCGTGTGCATGCTTTGGCCCTTCCCTGGTTGGTGGTGCTCATGTGATCGGGAAAGTAATACCCGATGGGTGGGAATTGGAGACGACAAAATTAGGGAGAAAATGGGGCAAATCCAAAAAAAAAAAAAAAAAAAAAAAATGTTTTTTTTTTTTTTTTTTTTAATACATTTCAAAAAACTATTAAAAAACAAAAGCACTCCACGCATACTGCAAAAACCAGCATAAATTATTAGAGCATATGAAATGATCGAGTGCCATTTCGAGGGATACCTCACTTTCCATGTTTCATGGGGACGGAGACACACCCCCACCCCCCGGACTAGCATATATGTACATGTATGTGTATATAATATAAATAAGTACATATTCAATGCTATAAATTCTTATAATAACAATTAAACATTCAAAAATAATGCATATGAAGTAAATAAAATACAAATACACAGATGCGCGCGCATACACACACACAGATGCATGCATGCACCTTACATAAAAATCTAAGTAGTTTTGTTGGGATGTTGTTTTGTTTTTGTTGGTTTGGTTTTTTTTTTTTTTTTTGCATAATTGGCATTTTCCTTATATTTTTTCCCTATTTTTCCTTATTTTTCAATGAATATTTTTGAAAAACCCGTGACGCACTCAAGCCGCAGAACCTGAAGCACGAAGTATTGAGGGATCACTGTATACATATCATAACATAACCGCAAACTGAAATATAAATACTTCATACCACCGCACCACTGAGCTCTTGATTCTGATTGGTCAGACTTTGACTGGAAAAAAATGCAACTACAAATCAAAGATTTATAAAAAATCAATCAATATTTATGGAGGGAAAAGTGCTTTTTGGAACAACATTCCCGTTTCCATATCAACAAAAAACAGGCACTCAGAACTCGCACGCTGTAAGGTCCATGTAAACAATTTTATACGAATATACATCTGTGGGCAGCACAGTGGTGTCTCGGCCTCCAGTCCGCCTCATGGTAAGAAGGTCCTGGGTTCGATTTCCAGCTCGAGTGTTTGTGTGTGGAGTGTGCATGTTCTCCCCGTGCTTGCATTTGTTTTCTCCGGGTTCTCTGGTTTCCTCTCACAGTCCAGAAACATGCACAGTAGGTTGATTGGCAGTTCTAAATCGACCCTTGGTGTGAGTGTCAGCCCTGCGGTGGCCTGGCGAGCTGTCCAGGATGTACCCCGCCCTCATCCAAAATTGGCGGAGATGGGCACCAGCCTCCCCACGACCCTAATTAGGATAAAGCAGTTCAGAAAATGAATGAATGTACATCTGTGGAGATTTTTTGAGCATTAAATAAGATAAGCCTTAATCGGGGGAGGTGATCATACACGGACCTTTATTTTCATTTTATTTATTTGAAAACTGGAATAAAAGCTCAAAAGAGGAAGGAAATTGAACTCGAAGATTTGGCGAAGCTCAGACAACGCTGATCACACAAGATCGGCACACAGGCTTTTTTTTTTTTACTGGGCCAGTCAGATTGGTGACTTTGCAACTCATTTGCATAAAATTTGCATCCTGATTCACCATCACAGACAACGAGGGACCTCCTCCCACTGCTGCATATCAATAAATGAACTTCCTACTGACTATTTGTAGTCAGGTTTTCATGTGGACTGGACATATAATGTTCTTTAGCTTCTGTTTATTTCTTCCTTTATTTTTTTAATTTTTAAGTAGAATTCGTCGATACACTTGTAATGTCGTGGCTGATTAAAATTTAGTTGCTTTTATAAAAAATATATTTGCAAATACAGAACGTTGCATGCAGTACTTTCTTCATTTGATGAATCACTGTGGTGATGAAGTTTGAAATTCCTGAATACTCTGAATTTTAAAATGTAACAATTTTCATTTTTTTCACAAGTTGCTTCAAAAGGTTCAAAATTCCTAGTCTCGATTCGTTAATCCAAAACCAAACAATTATGTATTTAAAGAAAATGGTACGATTTAACTTAGAAAATAGTACCAATAATTTTAATTAATAATTTATTTACTTAATACTGTGTTTAAAAAACAAAAAACCCCATAGCCATGAAAAAATGAGCGACACCAAGATGCGCGACTATCAGCTCAGCTCACCTATTCATGACCGAAAATCGACGGGAGCTGATTGGCCGAGCTTTCACAGGAGGGAGGGATTGCATACACTCACTTCCCTGTCACTCACAAACAATCACCAGCCAATCACGGGCGTCTGTGATTTCATTCATATGAGGGGGCAGGTAGCACTTTCCTATAGAGTGTGTTCAACCGTCCCAGAGTAGGCATGCGCAGCGGTTCATAAAGCGGCGGAGGGGAAGCGTACATGCTTTCGCCTCTCCCTGGTTGGTGGAGGTCATGTGATATGGAAGGTCATACTTGAAGGGTGGGGATTGGATATGGCTGAATGTGCAGAAAACAAACAAAAAAAAAATGATTGTGGCACCATTTTCCAAATGCATACTTTTTAACTGTTAGAGGTCAGCGATACCTTTCTCTCCCTCCATTTATCCTTCTGACTTTTATTTCGATCTCTCACTCATTAATTTCCTCATCAAGCCACATCGAAACCAAACATATAAACAATGTCACCTACTGTACTATTTTGATGATCTGTATTTAACCCTGATCACAGCATGTAATGTCCATGGTGTTGTTGCGCTGGTCAAGGGTCAGCAACATTAATGTGGCAATAAAATGAAGCAGCCTATCTCAGCCGACTCTGGGTAAGGGCAGAATACACCCCGGACAGATCGCCAGATCATCGCTGGGCAGAAACAGACTGACGGCTATGCAGCTCCTCTTGACAATAGTTCCTCTCATCACAGACAGTCAGACACAGGGCCGGCCTTTGATAACCCAGTTAGCTGCACTGTGGGGACAGCAGTGACAACCCAGTGATAGCGAGGCTTGAACCCCTGACCTTGCAATCAGTAATCCAGCACCGGGCCACCACTGCCCCCCTCTGCTTTAGGTCTAGTTGTAATATCTTGAACCCTCACCTTAATTCCAGTGAAGAAATCCTGCAGAACTCTTTCTTTTCCACTCCCTCGTTTTCAGTCCTAATTTCACACCATCGCTCCATCATATCAGGCCATCACACCTTCAGAGTATCACCACCACTCAATTTTTTTCATGAAACAAATTTGAAATATTACTGTAAAATAATCCCAAACACAACAATGTCTGATAACGGCACAAACAGGTCGTGTTTCAAGAAATGTTTGTTTTCAGACAAAAAGCCTTTTCCTTCCTCTCTCTGTGTGTATACACACACACACACACACACACACACACACACGGGGGCATCTACTTACGAAAACCTCTGAAAACGAAAAATCCAGGTTACAAAAAACATTTTCCTAAATTTTCACCCTCTGTACACGAAACAACCTCTTCTTCCAAAAAGCGCCAAACGCGCCATTCAAAAATTCAAACAATGTGCGAGTTGCTCTCCAACTGGCTGTCTCCCAACATCCCGCCCTGCTGGCCTCCCATTGGCCAGGAGGGTTCTGAATCTCCATTGTACTGTACCGATAAGCTTGTTTGTCACATGCGTAAAGGAGAGCTGTACTGTTGGTTCGTGAATTTCGTGAGCTTTTTTGAGAGTACGTACTCATTGCAGCTTATTTGAGGAGGTCCAGATGAGCCGCGCCCCGTCTCAAAAGCTCCGCATTTGGCCACGAAGCATTTTTGTACATGGAAGTGGGCGGCGCCACAACTGTTCTGTGCACAGAATGCTCCGTGGGACAAAAGATCTCACAAAGAAGCAAGTTAATATTGAATCCGGACCTCAGATCTTTCAAACAGGTAATTCCACTTTAAATACAACACCCTGTCTCAAAAGCTCCGTGTGAGCGGAGCCCACATTCAGCAGAGCACGCCACTCAAAGAGAGAGAGAGAGTTTTGCGTGTGCGCGCGTTAATAAAAAATGTTTAATAATGGTTTAATTAATAAATGTCAATAAAATGGTTCAATATGTTAAATGTTTAAATGGTTTAAGAAATCATTTTTTACTTTTAACACATTTAATACAAAATTGGTGTACTTTTATCATTTTTAAAGGGTTTATGGGCTAGTCTTTGAAGCCTTGGAACGAATCACGTGTTTTACATGTAAAATGTGCCTCTACTTACGAAAACGGCACAGGAACGGGTTAATTTCGTAAGTAGAGGGCCGACTAATTAATATATATATATATATATACACACACACACACATACATACATGGGCAGTGGTGGTCTAGTGGTATAGGGCGCTAGATCGCTGATCCAAAGGTTGGGGGTTCGAGTCCCACTCTCCACAAGGTTGTCACTGTCCTCCCCCCGAGTGCAGCTAACTGGGTTATCAAAGGCAGGCCATGTCTGTCACTGTCTATGGTGAGAAGCATGTAAAAGAACCATTGCTGACTTTCGTAAAGAGGAGCTGCAAAGTCGTCAGCATGTTTCTGTCCCTTGCTAAAAATGGTTGTGACAGGAAGGGCATCCGACGTTAAAACCTCTGCCAAATCAAAACGTGCGAATCAGATGATTCACTGTGGCGACTCCTGAGTAAAATGGAAAAAGCCGAAAGGAAGGAAGGGACACACACACACACACTCACCCTCCGAGTCGTCCTTTGTCCTTGCCCCGCTGGCCCACACGACTGGTGGATTTGATGTAGAGGTGGCGATGCAGCTCATCGATCAGAACCAGATGAATGTTGAGCTTTTTACTGTGCAGCTCCAGCCGCAGGTCACTTAGACCCTCAACCTGCAGCAGAGGCCCCTCCAGAGACTCCACTGCTGACACCTGCACACAGGCGCGCACACACACACACACACACACACACACACACATATATGTATATACACACACACACACACACACATATACAGACACTTAATGCTGGCT
Source organism: Plotosus lineatus (assembly GCA_024760905.1). NCBI lineage: Eukaryota > Metazoa > Chordata > Actinopteri > Siluriformes > Plotosidae > Plotosus > Plotosus lineatus. Next base: position 7,897,287 of record CM045733.1, read on the forward strand.
TCCCTGCAAAAAAATTTGTAATAAATCCAAGCAGAAGTTGAAGGTATTTCTGAGTTACTGAGTGGATTTAAAACAAAAAATCCAATATTAATCTTCATCTTCTGTCCTTTCGGCTTTTTCCCTTTTCCAGGCATCGCCACAGTGAATCATCTGATTGGCACATTTGATTTGGCGTCGGTTTTACATCGGCTGCCCTTCCTGACACAACCCTTTAGCGCGGGACAGAAACACGCTGACGGCTGTGCAGCTCCACTTGTTGAAAGTAAGCAATGGTTCTTTTACATGAACCTCTCACCATTGACAGTGAGAGACATGGCCCGCCTTTGATAACCCGGTGAGTGCATTGGGGGGGGGGGGGGGGGGCAGTAACAACCCTGTGGAGAGTGGGACTCGAACCCCCAACCATAGGATCAGTGATCTAGCACTTTCACCACCAGGCCACCACTGCCTGAAATATACGAATTAAAAGATATTCATATCTGTAAAGGTGTTGAAAGCACATCATTAAACACGAGCGTGGACATTTTAATAGAAATCAGATGATGTGTTGACGAGCTGTCAGAATCTCGAACCCAAAGGAACAATGGAGACACAGTGTAGGGAAGCCGACACTCTGTCCCATACGGCGAGGACGTGAATTATGAACAGCATGTGAAATCAAATTTAAAAGGTTTCAACATCGGTCTGATGTTGGCGGTACCGTGAATGCGGAGATGCCCCTCGGGCGCCACACTGCTCCCACGGCTCTCGGTGTCAGCACGGAAGGAGCAGACGTTAATCCTGTCACCGAGTTTCTCCTCCTTCAACCGCTCGGTCTGCTCCACGACTCGAACCCTCCCAACCATCTACAAGGTCCAGTCCCACCTTCTCAAATCCCCCTCTTCTCCTCCGGTCTCACACGGTCCGTCTGTCTCTACACCTCTCCCACCGTGTCCTTCCGCCACCGTCTCCCTCTCCGCCACCGTCTCCCTCTCCGCTATCCCCCATCGTCTCCCTCTCGTCTCCCTCTCCGCCATCGTCTCCCTCTCGTCTCCCTCTCGTCTCCCTCTCGTCTCCCTCTCGTCTCCCTCTCGTCTCCCTCTCCGCCATCGTCTCCCTCTCCGCCATCGTCTCCCTCTCTCTCTCTCTCTCGCGCGCACATTTGGGGGTGGTCTAACACCCTCTGAGGGAAAGTGCTGTCCACCCCCTTGTACAAATGAGCTCACAGACACCAGTGATTGGCTGGCAATCGTGTGAATGACAGGGAGGTGAGCGTGTGCTGTCCTCCCTCCCGTGAGAGCTCACTCAATTAGCTCTCGTGGATTCCCAGCTCCGGACGGCCGTGGCATGAACCTGGATTTGAACTTGCAATCTCCAGGTTAATAGGCTCGGGAGCCGACCCCAGACTTCCACTGTTATTTTTTGTCCATCCTGCTCTCTGTCCATCACTGTCTCTCCCTTCATCTCTGCTTTGCTTTATTCATCCCTATCTCTCTCTCGCTCGCTCTTTCCACATCAGATTCTCTCGGTCTGTCTCTCACACATTCTCTCTGTCACTTGTTCTCCCTTTACCTGTCCATCGTAGTCTCTCGCTCCCTCCCACACAGCTCATTACCTCCGGGTCTCTGTGTGCCCCTCCTTCTCCTCACCACATACGTCCGTGTTAATAATAAACCTCGCTCACACTAACGGAACGCTGTGTATTCTCACTCTGATGAGGGGTTCATGGTCGACTGATGGAGAGACAGCCGAACATTTCTGTCCCTCGGCCCACCCGAAAGCAGACAGGAAGCAAGACGCAGGTCAAGTGCACGCGTGTATGTAAACGAGTGGTGCACTCGCCACAAGCTCGGCTTCTTAATCCCGACACACACAAACCAACACCAGCATATCGTGTGTTTAACTGCCAGAGACATTGCAGAACAGGACCAGATGAGGACCAGGCTGAACTCACTGTGGACATTCTGCGCTCGATAACTGGACTCAACAAGGCATAACACACTCACCACACACACGTTAAAATTACTTTATATTATTCGGTTTAATAAACATTACTCTGAAATGAGGCGTGCGAGTTCTAACGGCCATCCAACACAGCTCAGTCTCTCACCATTTATCATCCCTCTCTGTCCCACAATCTCTTTGTCTTACTCTGTCTCTCCGTCTCGCTCTCTCTCACACATAAAATTATTCAGTCTGTCCGTCCGTCCATCAATTCATCTATCCACCCACCACCCGAGTCTGTTCCTCTGTACATGTCTCTCGCTCGCTCTCTCTGGCTCCCAAGTCTGTCCACATCTTCCTTCCCCCCAGTCTGTCCCTCTGTCCATCTCTCTGGCTCCCAAGTCTGTCCATCTTTCTCTCTCCGTTAATTCCTCCCTCTTTCTGTCTGTCCCTCTCCATCGCCCCAAGCCTGTCCCTTTGTCTCACCCACCACCCAAGACTGTCCCTCTGTCCCACCCCCTCACTCCAATGTCTGTGCCTCTGGACATCACCTGCCCCCCCTTCCCCCAAGTCTGTCCCTCTGTCCATCTCTTTCTGGATCCCAAGTCTGTCCATCTTTCTCTCTCTGCCAATTCCTCCCTCTTTCTGTCCGTCCCTGTCCATCGCCCCAAGTCTATCCCTCTGTCCATCTCTCTCCCTCCATGCCTGTATATTCCCCCTCCTCTTTCTGTCTCTCTGTGCGACTGTACCGGTCTGTCCCTCTGTCTCTCCATGACTATCTACTCCTTCATCTTTGTCTGGCTTCCCAAGACTGTCCCTCTGTCCGTCTCTCTCTCTCTCTTTCTCCCTGTATCTGTTATCCCACCCTTCTTTCTGCCTGACTTCAGTTCCCCAAGTCTGCCCTCCCCATCTGTTTATTCCTCTGTCTTTCAGCCTGAGTCCATCCTTCTGTCCATCTATTTAACCCTCTTTGTTTCAAGTCTTTTCAAAGCTCTCTCCATCTGTCACTCCACCCACCTGTTGTCATCTCCATCTGACCCCCCCCCGTCACATTCCATCAAAGAAAGTATGTCTTCCATTTCTGTCTCCCTTCCTTGAAGTGTTTGTCTTTCCCCACGTCTTGCTGTCTGTTCATTCATCTCATGCTGTTTCTCTTTCCAAAATTCCACCCACTTTGTCTTTCTCCATCTCTACCCATTCATCCCTCTTTCTCACCACCCACCCATCCCTCTCTCTCTCGCTCTTAATTTGTCCCTTCATCCATATCTCACCTTCTATCCTTCACCACATCTCTCGTGGTTCCTCTCTTTTTTCATTCCTTTCCTGCTGACAATCCATCTCTTTCACCCTCATTTTATCCCTCTACCCCTCCACCTTTCTCCCTCTCCCTTTATTTATCTGCAGAGGTGATTGCACGTTTCTTTTCTAATTTAATAACTTCACAGACGTTACACAATTTTTCTTCTAGCAGCTTGAAGGTTTTAATATTATTCATTTTAAGAAATATTACTGGAACATTTCAGGGTTTTTCATTTTGAATAGACATCCAAAACAGAGCAGATCAAAACATCACAACTAATTTCACTGCCATTTACAGAACGAAGAGATGAAAAACAAAAAGGAGCATCTTTCTCTCTCTCTCTCGCTCTGAGACAAGAAAGCGCAAAATCCTAAAGAGAGAAGATAATGCAAATCTGACAGACGTCTGAGTTAATGAGTGACACGTAGTCTGCAGAGCTCACACTGGGATCCCTGAGGGAGTAACAGATGCACAAGAGACGTGCAGCTCCGTTTCCGCTAGATTTTATTTATTGGGGGGGGAGGGGTAACTGATTCTTCCAGCCCATTACTTTAAATTCTTACCTTAAAATCAGGAAATATTTCCCCTGTGAGGATCCAGACATGATTAGGGAAGAGAGAAGAACCTGCACCACTCACAGCCGAGTGAAAAACTTTGTACCTCATGGTTTGCGAAAGTGTGCTGTGAATCTAAACGCTGTTTGTTTCCTTTGTTTAATTACCTTCTGTGTGAGCGACGCGCAGTAACGTAAAGCGCCGATTTTCATTACGCAGGAAATTGTGTGCGTGTTCGTTCGTCTGTCGGTCTATCCACAGTCTGCGCTCGCTCCCAGGAAGTTGATACCTTTTGCATGAGCAACAGATTGTTCGTAATGTAACTGCTTACGGAAAGCGAAGTAACGTGGGACTGGTGGGGCGATACACATCTCCACCGTCTCTTCACGTGTTCTGGGCGCTCGAACTTGAAGACAGTTGAGTTGGTGACGATGGAATGAGATCCAGGCGTTAGACCGTTTGAAAATCTCCTGTCTATAGAAAGGTAATTGTTTAATTATTCAACAGCACGGGGTTTGTTTTATTTATATATTTCTGCCAATATAATAAATCGATGTATTGATCTGTGTGTACTTCCTGTCTCATTTCTGGGATCAGGTCTGATTCATTAATCAAATTGTTAAATGATGAGTTTGTGGATGATGTCATACATTACATAATGAGACGCTTTATTAGTTGATTACTTGTCTAATTGCTTAACAATGTGGTTGAGGTTAATCGTTTATTTATTTGAATCACGAATTGGCTATTAACCTAATTGATCACATGTCTGACTTATTAATTCATTAGATGCTTAATCTGTTTGGTTTGTTGGTTATTCGATTGGTGATCTAATTACCCAAACACTTTAAGGATCATCCAATTAATTCAATAATCAACCAACCTTTCTTCCAAAACATACACCGGGTTAGTCGATGATTTCAGAGATTTTTTTCAGTGATTGGTCGCTTGATTTGATTGATTGATTGACTGACTGACTGACAGACAGCATGAATGGTTATCTGATGACTCATTTATTTTTGATTTATTATGTAATTACTTGGCTGCTGATCTGGATGGTAATTGATTGACGGATTGATTATACAATCGCTTGCCCGAGTTTCTGAAAAGGAGCAATCTTTGTACTGAGTGAAAATAAAATACATTTTTCTTCATTACAAAATTAGGAATGAATGAATAAATAAATAAATAATCCCCCTCCCAACTTATAATCATGACCCCTATTCCAGGAGACGTTCCTGATGTTCTGACCACAGTCAGATGATAATTGTCCATGTCTGCATGAAACAGCGCCAGAAATCTGAAAAGCCCAGGTTTGGATCTTCCCACCCACTGAGGCACTAAATGAAAAAAAAAAACAAAGTGTGACGACTTCGGACAGGTACCTGTGTTCTGTTCCTGTCTTGCCCTCAGCCCAGAATGCAGGGCTGTTCTGCACCAACTGTGCTTATGTGAGGAACTTTCTCAAACCAAATGACATCATCAAAACGCCATGTGTGCCTCATCCTTGTGAATGGAGCAATAAAACACTGACGTCATGATCATTCAGGACACTTTTCAGTCACACGATGGTCTCATGACCACTAAAACAGAAGCAGTTTAACCCCTTGAGATCTTTAAGTTGTTTTAGATGGTGAGACGATACCCATGTGCCACACGCAGACTCACCAGCATGTCCGTCGCATGAAGGTAGTGTTTGCTGGCCATGCAGGTCTCCAGTTTCTGAGGAACCTGCTTGATGTTTTCGATCTCGTCCAGCAGCTCGAGGACGTGCTTGTGCTCAATGCCCTCAATCCACAGCTTCCTCAACTCATCTCTCTTACAGTGTAGGAGCATCTTACATGACTGCAGGTTCTCCTTCACCTGAAAAAACAGCGAGCGGAAAACGGACTCAATATTTCTGAGTGGTCTTAGAAGGATCGAGATTCACGGTGGTGCTGTGTGCTCGACACGGCTATGTGGGGTAATTCAAGAGTTCGCTGTGGATTTGAACCTGTTTGATCTTGTTGCGAGAGCTGGTGATCCTCTCGGTGATGCTCTGGTAGGTGCGGATGGCTGTGGTGAGCTCCGTGTAGTGCTGGACGATGAGCTGGTCGAGATCACGGTCGCATTTCTCGTAAGCATCCTCCAGACGACCCTTCTCCGTCTCCCGGTCCTGCACATCGTCACTGTTCGACAGAGTCCTGCACCACACGGGCAAAACAAGACAGATGTGCATTCAAGTTCAAATCGACTCCGAGCGACTCACACGTTCAACAAAAACCAAGTGCAGTTTACATGGAGGCTTTGGAAATAGATAAATAAATACAACAAATACAACGAATTTAATATTGAAATCACAAAAAAATTACAATTTCTTGCTGCTTGTTTAACCTTTTCCGAAATTACCCAGAATGCGGTGCTAATAGCAGAGCTGTGGACTTGCAGTCTAAAACTGCACTCAGTTTCCCAGTTGATCCCGTTCCAACTCTCACTTCTGAACACGAGCTTTGGGTAGTGACCAAAATAATAAGATCACGAATACAAGCGGCTGAAATGAGCTTCCTTCTCAGGGTAGGGTGGCGGGGCTCTCCCTCAGAGACAGGGTGAGACACTCAGCAATCCAGGAGGAGCTTGAAGGAGAACCACTGATCCTCCCTGTTGAGAAGAGCTCGTTGAGGTGGCTTGGGCATCTGACTAGAATTCCTCCTGAATCTCCTCCCTGGGGTCAACCCAAAACATGCTAGGGGGACGAGACCGCTCAGCTGGTCTGGGAACACCTCGGTGTCCCCCGTAACAGCTGGAAGAAATCGCAGGGAAAGGAACATCTGGACCTTATCCTTAGGCTGCTGCCCCAAGCCCAGGAGACACGATTGAGCCCCAGAAGTGCCAAGAGAAACAGTAAGAGCTTTGAGACACACACGAGCCCATGCAGCCATGCTTCGCAAGTGGGAACATGTTGAATGACATCGCACCAGAGTTAACTGTTTTATATGAGAATACTACTTTACAATGCAGCCGTGGGGGGCACAAACTAGTGTCTCTCCTTCACGCCGGTCCCAAGCCCAGATAAATGCAGAGGGTTGTGTCAGGAAGGGCATCCGACGTAAAACCAATGCCAAACTTTATAATGCAAGTCACAAACATTACCTCCATACCAGATCGGTCGAGGCCCAGGTTAACAATGACCGCCATCAGTGCTGTTAACAAACGGGGTGCTTGTGGAAATTGGACTACTGTTGATCGAAAAAGGAGAGGTGGGAGGCGTGTCCATAGGCGGAGAGAGAAGAGGAAAAGCATGAGTCTAGGACTGAGACTAGGGCCTTTAAATGTTGGAACGATGACAGGAAAAGGGGCAGTGGTGGTCAATTGGATAGGGCACAGGATCGCTGATCCTCAAGTTGGGGGTTCAAGTCGACACAGGGTTGTCACTGTCCCCCCCAGTGCAGCTAACTGAGTTATCAAAGACGGGCCATGTCTCTCACTGACTATGGTGAGAGGCATGTAAAAGAACCATTGCTGACTTTTGGAAAAAAAGAGTAGGCTGCAAAGCAGTCAGCGTGTTTCTAGGACAAGTAGCAAGCGTTCCCGCGTCCCGGTTAATCTTCTCCAGAAGAGACCAATTGCTACACGACCCTACGGGGATATGATGGTGGTAAGGTAAGGTAAGACCTGTTGGATTTTTACACCTGAGATTAGTGGCTCATCAGGCCGGTGCTTATCCCCAGTTTCCGCAGCGTGAAGCGACCAGTTGTTCAACTCCTCCTGGATGGGACGCCAGTCCATCGCAGGTTACCTTCCCATTAGATTTTTACTGGTACCCATTTATACTGCTGGGTGAACAGAGGCACACTTGTGGTTGAGGTCTTAGCATAGTGGGGGTCTCAGTGGGATTTGAACTCACAACCTCCCGATCATGAGCCCAGCACTCTAACCACTACATCACCGGCCCTACTATATGATGATGACAAAAAAAAGATAGAGAGCTGGCTGGCATGATGCAGAGGAGGAAGGTGGACATACTGTGTGTTCAGGAGACCAGGTGGAAAGGGAGCAAAGCTACAAGCTTAGGAGCAGGGTTTAAGCTGTTTTTTCATGGTGTGGATGGGAAGAGAAATGGAGTAGGTGTCATCGGGAAGGAGGGGTTTGTCAGGAATGTTCTAGAAATGAAAAGAGTGTCAGACAGAGTGATGAGTCTCAAGTTAGAAATTGAAGGTGTGATGTTCAATGTTGTTAGTGCTTATGCCCAACAGGAAGGATATGAACTAGAAGAAAAGAATTGATTCTGGAGTGAGTTAAATGAAGTGATGCAGAGCACCCACAGAGGTGAAAGAGTGGTCATTGGGGCAGACTTCAATGGACATGTTGGAGCAGGCAACAGAGGGGACGAGGAAGTGATGGGTAGATTTGGTATCCAGGACAGGAACGCAGAAGGACAGATGTTGATCGATTTTGCAACAAGGATGCAAATGGCTGTGGTGAATACTTTCTTCCAGAAGAGACAGGAGCATAGGGTGACTTATAAAAGCGGAGGTAGGAGCACACAGGTAGACTACATCTTGGGTAGCCGATGCAGTTTGAAGGAAGACAGTGACTGCAAAGTAGTAGTGGGTGAGAGTGTTGCCAAACAGCATAGGATGGTGGTGTGCAGGATGACGCTGATGGTGGGGAAGGTGAAGAAGGCAAAGACAGAGCAAAAGACAAAGTAGTGGAAGCTGAAAAAGGAAGAGTGTCGTGTTGTCTTCAAGGAGGAGTGGAAACAGGCTTTGGGTGGTCAGGAAGTGCTTCCAGATGACTAGACAACCACAGCAAATGTGATCAGGGAGACAGGTAGGAGAGTACTTGGTATGTCCTCTGGAGGGACAGTAGATATATAGAGACTTGGTGATGGAATGAGGAAGTGCAGGAGTGTGGAGAAAGGAAGAGGTTCGCTAAGAAGTAAGACATTGAGAGGACCAAAAAGAGTAAACAGGAGTACAGGGAGACACAGCGTAAGGCAAAAGTAGCGGTGTCAAAGGCCAAACAGGGGGGCGCATGATGACTTGTATGCTAGGCTGGACAGTAAGGAGGGAGAAAATGATTTATACAGGTTGGCACAGCAAAGAAGTAGAGATGGGAAGGACGTGCAGCAAGTTAGTGATTAAGGACAGAGAGGGAAATGTATTGACTGATGACAGAAGTGTGCTGGGAAGAAGGAAAGAGTACTTTGAAGAGCTGATCAATGAGGAAAATGAGAGAGAAAAAGGAGTAGAAGAGGTGACAGTTGAGGACCAGGAAGTAGCAAAGACTAGGAAGGGTGAAGTGAGGAGGGCATTGAAGAGGATGAAGAGTGAAAAGGCAGTTGGTCCTGATGAAATACCGGTGGAGGTATGGAAGTGTCTAGGCGAGGTAGCAGTAGATTTTCTGACAAGAACATTTAACAAGGTCTTAGAGCGTGAGAGGATGTCGGAGGAATGGAGGAGAGGTGTGCTTGTGCTCATTTTTAAGAACAAGAGAGACGTGCAGAGTTGTGGCAACTACAGAGGGATAAAGTTGACAAGCCATATGATGAAGTTATGGGAAAGAATAGTGGAAGCTAGACTAAGGGCAGTGGTCAGTATTTGTGAACAACAATTTGGTTTCATATCAAGAAAGAGCACCACAGATGCAGTGTTGGCTTTGAGGATGTTAACAGAGAAGTACAGAGAAGGTCAGAAGGAGCTGCATTGTGCCTTTGTGGATCTGGAGAAAGCATATGACAGGGTGCCGAGAGAGGAACTGTGGTATTGTATGAGGAAGTCTGGAGTGGCAGAGAAGTATGTTAGAGTGGTGCAGGACATGTATGAGAGATGTAAGACAGTGGTGAGGTGTGCTGTCGGTGTGACAGAAGAGTTCAAGGTGGAGGTGGGACTGCATCAAGGGTCAGCTCTGAGCCCCTTCTTGTTTGCTATGGTGATGGACAGGCTGACAGACGAGGTGAGACAAGAATCTCCATGGACTATGATGTTTGCAGATGACATTGTGATCTGTCATGACAGCAGAGAACAAGTGGAGGGAAATCTAGAGAGGGAAATCTGGAGGTATGCCCTGGAAAGGAGAGGAATGAAGGTTAGCCTCAGTAAGTCAGAATACATGTGTGAAACGACAAGGACCTAAGAAAAATGGTGAGGTTACAGGGAGCAGAGATTAGGAAGGTGGAGGATTTTAAGTACTTAGGCTCAACAATCCAGAGCAATGGAGAGTGTGGAAAAGAGGTGAAGAAGCGCGTGCAGGCAGGTTGGAATGGATGGAGAAAAGTGTCCGGTGTGATGTGTGATAGGCGAGTCTTGGCAAGAATGAAAGGAAAAGTGTACAAGATGGTGATGAGGCCAGCGATGTTGTATGGTTTAGAAACAGTGGCGCTGAGGAAAAGACAGGAGGCAGAGCTTGAGGTAGCAGAGATGAAAATGTTGAGGGTCTCTCTGGGAGTAACGAGGATGGATAGGATCAGGAATGAGTACATCAGAGGGACAGCTCATGTAAGACGTTTTGGAGACAAAGTCAGAGAGACTTGATTGAGATGGTTTGGACATGTACAGAGGAGGGATAGTGAGTATGTTGGTAATAGGATGCTGGGGTTGGAACTACCAGGCAGAAGGCCAAGAGGAAGACCAAAGAAGAGATTTATGGATGTGGTGAAGGAAGACATAAAGGGCGTTGGCGTAAGAGAAAAAGATGCAGAGGACGGGGTGAGATAGAGGCAGATGATTTGCTGTGGCGACCCCTGAAGGGAATAGCCGAAAGGAAAAGAAGAGAAGATGAGAATAATACTTTACAACACCTCGACCGATTTCATGCGATACGTACAAGTAAGAAGGGAAAAAAAAGAAAGCACGAGAACATTACAGACGATCCCTGACTTACGTTCATCAGTTTTACGTTTTTTTTATTTCACGTTTTTTTTAGTCAAATTTTGAGTTTAGACCTACCTACGAAGTACGTTGACGTAATGACGTTGCATCCATTGTTTACAAACGACAGACTGAACGTGCCCCTCCTTCTTCCCAGTTCAATTATATATGTTATATAGTGTGTTACCCTTATGTTAAGACGTCATCTCTGTGATCTTTGTGTTTACACTGTTTTTGCAGACTTTTGTAACCCGAAGCGAATATGGTTGGTCAGAAGTGTAAGCCTACGAGCATGGGTGCAAGTCTCATACACAGAGATTAATTAACGATCTGCTCAGATCGGCACAATCTACCATTCATACTCAGTTCAGCAAAGAGAGTCGTAAAATGAATGAAAACCCGAATCCAGGAAAGAGAACGCTCCACTCTGTGATTCACATCAGTGCAGGCTGTGTTCTAAACGAGTTCAATGGCACCCTTGTGCACTTGAAAGACCGGAAGTCCGTATAACCCACAGCAAGTACACTACTTTTGCAAGTACACTACTTTCGGTTTTGAGCGCCTCACATATTGTAAGCGTTGCTTGGCTGTTTTAAGCTTCATGTAAAGTGACTCGGTATAAATAAGTGACTTATTTGAAATTAATCTTGATATTATTTGATATATTTGATATTATTTTACAATGTTATGTTTATAATAATTGATTTAGGGGTGTTTTATGAGATACGGTAATGGTATTTATGGATGTATAGTACAGTCTGAGCGTCATACGTCACACGTCACTGTAACAACTTGCGTTCACTTTCAACTTGCGTTCAGCCGTCCGGAACCAATTAAAAACGTCAGTCGGGGAGCGTCTGTATACTACTTTGTTTTTCACATCACTGATTCCAAGCAAGCAGAAGTCTTGGTCTTGAAGATCAGAGGAAAGAAGATGGCTTTCACGCCGCCACACAAAGCACGATGAAATCTATCACAACCAGAAAGGTATATAGTCGTACCTTGACTAACGATATTTATCCGTTCCGAGGGCGAGCTCGTAAGTCAAAATATTCGTGAGATAAAACAAAAATTCCCATCGGAAATAATAGAAAACCAATGAATCCGTTCCTACCCACTCCCAAACTCATAACCTGCCACAAACACGCATATTTAACATAATATTTTAAAGATAAACATGTAAAAACAATAAATATTTCATAATAAATGTACATTAACATTAACAATAATAACAAAAACAAGAATAAACAATAAGTCAACTGAACCTTCCAATCATCGACTGCAGCAAAGATGTCACATGGGCATGCAGGAGGTGGTGCGTAACAGAAGAATAGAAGGAGAATGTTGTGCGTGTGCACGCTACGAATGCCAGCGAGGAAAGGTTCATGGTAAGCTCCCACAAGGCTTTTCAAATAGTGGGGCGTGCCTCCCTTGAGGTCACGGCTTGATGCCGGGGGGCACATATGACCCTGTGGAGCAAGCTTTTTTTGCCATACTGTACAGATTTAAGTGTAATTGCGCATCCTCTACAGTGGGTGGCAGTGGTGTTCTCTCAATGCGTTCCCGATTGTGTAGGGAAAACGCACCAAGCAAATGATATGAAGTGCAGTCAACACTGTATAATCGCGTGGGGCGCTGGGGGCGGCCTGAAATGTTTTTTTCTTCCTACAAGGGGCATCACAGAAAATAATTGAGAAGCACTGCACAAGGTGTTCTCGGAGCACAGAGGAATATGAGGCCAATCGGCCCAAAAAAATTCTTTTCCCCAGCAGAGCTCACAAATCAAAATTTTTCTCGTTGGATGGGGTACCACTGTATTTGTATATAATTGGCATGATTACATCAAAAATATGTCCAACTTAAAAAGCAGCAGGAACTGGAAAACTGCTCCGAGTCAAGGGAAAGATAGAGGTTTCCAAATACAAAGATGTTCTTGAGCAAATCCTGGTTCAGTCTGTGTTTTGAGACTGAGATGGCGGTTCACTTTCCAGCAAGACAATGCCTCGATGCATGGTGCAAAAGCAACACTCAAAATGTTTGACAGGGAAATATTTAAATGAGTTGGAACGGCCCAGACCTCAAGCCAATTGAGAATCTGTGGTCAGACTTGAAGATTGCCATTCACAAGCAGAAACCATCCAACATGAATTTGCTGGAGCAGTTTTGCCTCAATGAAGAGGCAAAAATCCCAGGGGCAAGCTCGGACTTATCCAGAACGACTTTCGGTTGGAACTGCCGCAAAAGGAGGCTCTCCAAATTCCTGATTTTAGGGGTGTGAATAGTTCTGCACTCAAGTTTTCTGTTATTTTGTCCCATTCCTTGTTGTATCACAATAAAAGAAAGAAAAAAAATTACATCTTCAAAGTCTTAAACATGTTCCGTAAATAAAATGATGCAAACTTTCAAACTATACATTTTCATTCCTGGTTGTGAGGGCCACAAAACATGAAAAATTCCAAGGAGGGTGAACACTTTCTCAAGTCACTGTATTTACAACTTGGAAATCGTAAATTCCTCAGACAAACAAAAATGTATCTAATCTTTACCTAAAGACCCACAGTCAATTCATACAGTAGCCTTTGCTCAAAAACTTCAACATCAAAGTCCATTCAATTTCTGGAACTGCTTAACCACAATTAGGGTCGGAGCCAACTCCAGGCAAAGGCAGAGTACACACTGGACAGCTCGCCAGGCCATCGCAGGGCGAAAACACACTGGCGGCTCCATAGACAGTGAGTGACATGGCAGGTGGCCTTTGATAACCCAGTTCGCTGCACTAGGGTGCAGTGACCACACCTTGAGAGTGGGGCTTGAATCCCCAACCTTAAGATCAGTGATCCAGCACCTTTCACACCCCCACCACTGCTGAAACATCAAAGTCAGAGTTACATTTCAAAGCCATCTAACAGTTCAACATAATGTCCATTTTCTGGAAACTTACTGGTTTCTGGAAACTTACCAACATCCACTGAAGGAGCATGACAGCCCCACAAGGAAAAGCAAGTTCAAGGTCACTTTTGTTGAACACTTTTTATTGTTAAGAACACAAATGTTGACCAGAAAAGAAAAATAAAAAAAATCTAGCTGCAGTGTAGTTGAACATTAATATATCACAAGGCTCCACAACCACATGGATTATGTGTAAATACCTGGAAACCTGTACGTACTTCATATATGGACTGCATTTTAATTGGTTGGATGTCAAAATATGTTCTTATTTAAGTTTTGATGAATGGCAGTCAGTCTGAAAGCCAGAGGTCAGTAGGTTTCTCTGGACTGAAAAAAATCTCGTTCTCCATTACTTTCAGTTCAACCCAGAGAACCTTAAAACACAATACTGACGTTAAAAGGAACAGAAAAGCCTCATAAAGCAAACACACGTGATGAGCTCGTTCGAAATCAATGAATGCTATCACTCGTATCCATAAAAATTCTCAACTAATTAACACGATTTGACATGCAAAACTGATCAAACATAAAACATCCATAGTTCTGGACTGTAAACGAGACATATCATCACAGTAAACACAACACAGGATGCAGTTGCTATCGACCCAGCTAGCATGCTAATGTTTTGGTCACTGCTTCACCAATGTTTTTCTTTTTGTTAACGGCAAACAACGAAAAAGACATTATCTTAAAGTAAGAGAAACACGACGCTTACCTTATAACAGAAATTAATAAACTGGAAGGGTCCTTGTTTTTGGACACTGCACTCCTGTATCTCCCAGTGTCAGCTGCCATTTTTTTCCTTCTCCACCCAAACGATGTCAACGGAACGGAGAAAAATCAACCAATCAAAAGCAGTTGTTAAGCGGAAATCAGATGTTATGGCCAATAAAAAGATAGTTCCGGTTTCCGGTGACTGTGAAATGTTTGATGGGAAATGTAGTTTACAGTAGAAATCAGTCATGAGTACATTCATTTTCTGAACCGCTCAATCCGAAGTCAGGTTGCGGGCAGGCTGGCACCCATCTCTGCCAACCCTGGACAACTCACCACGCCATCACACAGACTAAAAGATTTAAAAAGGCTCATTATAATTAAACACTGAACACATTAAAAATGGAAGAGTTCGTTAAGTTCCTCTTCGATCTCAGGTTGTGCATCCAAACACTCATTTAAAAAACATCTGGGTTACAGGGAGACTGGAACCTAACTCAGCCACCAACACTTGGTGAAGGTGAGTTGCACCCTGAGTCACCAGTCCATTGCAGGGCCAACACACATACACACGACCACATACATTCATTCACCCCTTGGCACAATTTGGAACTGTCAAAACGCCTCCTGTGCACATTTTTTTGGACTGTGGAAGAAAACCAGAAGACCCAGAGGAAAACCACACAAGCAGAGAAAGTACATGCAAACTAATCTATTCATTCATTTTCTGAATCGATAAATCTTAAATAGGGTCACAGGGAAGCCGGCACCCATCTCAGCTGACTCTGAGCAAGGGGGAGGTACACCCTGGACAGCTCGCCAGGCCATCGCAGGACTAACACTCACACAACCATTCATACTCCTATTCACACATCAGGGCGAATTGAAACAGCCAATTCATCTATTGTGTGTGTTTTTGGACGGGAAGACGAAACCAGGAGGACCCGAATGAAACCCACACAAGCGCGGGGAGAATATACAAACTCCACACACAAAAGTCTGAGCACAGGACTTGAACCTAGGACTTTCCAGCTGTGGGGTGGATATGTGAATCATCGTGCCTTTCCCGCCGCTGATGAAGTATCGGATCATTCCACCCTCATTCAATAATCACACTCCCAGGTTTCCCACTGACGAACACAGGTTATAATGCACACCCATTGACACTCACACTCATACTCCAGGGGTGTGGGGCGGGTGGTGTAGTGGTTAGGGTGATGCGCTCATGATCGGGAGGTTGTGAGCTCAAATCCCACCGAGACCCTCACTGTGCTAAGACCCCTGGGCAAGGTCTCAACCACAAGTGTGCCCCTGTTCACCCAGCAGTGTAAATGGGTACCAGTAAAATATACTGGGAAGGTCACCTGCAATGGACTAGCATCGCATCCAGGAGGAGTTGAACTCCAGGTCGCTCCACGCTATGGAAACCGGGGATCACCACCGGCCTGATGAGCCACTATGGCTCGGGTGTAAAAATCCAACAGACTTTTCCTTACCTCATACTCCAGGGGCAACTTGGGAAGCCCAGTGAGTCAAATGTGCCAATCTTTGGACGATGTGAGGAAACCGGTGCACCCAGAGGAAACCCACACAAGAACAGGATTCGTCTCAGAAACATCATCACTTCACCCATAACTTGAACCCAGGACGTTGGTGTGAAGCGGTCACTACGCCGCTGTGCTACACTTTTAACTGCACATTTACATTTAAATTATTTACTCGAGGCAGTGGTGGCCTGCTGGTAAAGGTGCTGGATGAATGATCCTAAGGTTGGGGGTTCAAGCCCAATTCTGAACAGGTTGTCCCCGCTGTCCCCCCCCCCAGTGCAGCTAACTGGGTCATCAAAGGCTGGCCATGCCTCCAACTGTCCGTGGTGTGAGGCTTATGTAAAAGAACCATTGCTGACTTTCGTCAAGAGGCGCTGCAGTGTGTTTCTGCCCTGCGATGGCCTGGCAAGTCGTCAAGGGTGTACTCTGCCCTTCCAAAAAAGTCGGTTGAGATGGGTGCCAACCTCCCGGAGACCCAAATTAGGATTAATCAATTCAGAAAATGAATGAATGAATGATTTATTACAAATAAAAAATAGTGAAGTCATTCCAGTATTTTCTTTTTGTCTAACAATGGGGCAACACAGTGTTGTAGTGGTGCTCACATCCGCCAAACAGCAAGAAGGTCCCAGGTTCGACTTCCAGGCTCGGATATTTCTGTCTCGCTTTTATATGTTCTCCGGATGCGTGGTGGGTTTCCTTCACATATTCTGGTTTCCTCCCATCATCCCAAATTCGACATATCCAGTGGTTGAATTGGCCAATCCAAATTGCTTCAAGCTGTGAAGCATGAATGGTTGTGCCCGTGTTAGCCCTGCAATGGTCTGGCGAACTGTTCAGGGTGTACCCTACTCTTGCCCCGTGTCAGCCAAGACAGGCTCCAGCCTCCCTGTGACCCGGATAGAATCAAGCAGCTCGGGAAATGAGGAAGTGAGTGTCTACCAATCACAAATTTGATTTTGTAACATCTGGCGAATCAGCCAGTCATGTTTATTTGTTTCCTTCAGTGTAGGAGGAGTGTGCGGTGCCGCTTGCATGAAAAGATTTAATAATTGCACTACTGTGATCGTAGGAACCGGAAGTCTGTGTAATCCGACATTATTTTTTTCTTTTTTCAATTCAACTCTAATACATCATAGATGTTCATTGTGTCTGAACAGGTGTAATTAATTACAGTCTGGTCTGCACTGGCCCATTCGTCTGCACATGGCAGTGAGCAGCAGCAGACCTTTTCAGTATCTCTTGGCAATCTTTGCTGCAACAGACCAAGCAGGAAAGGCCATTGATCCTGGTGGAGAAGGTCGATGTGGCAGTCTGTACATTGACTGATGTCTCCTTGGACTGTACACAGAACAAAACGGTGATCTTTGTTTTTCTTCCAAGAAGAGAAACAATCACAAAGCCTCCTGAGTCCAGTTCTCAGAGCCAAGGTTAATTCTCCGGGCCTTATCACCTTTCTTTACAGCCAGCAGTCCATCAGCCTGGATAATCTGTTTTTTTTTTTTGTTTTTTTTTTTTACTCATGACAACTCAGTGATGTTTGTCTTATCACATCACATACTGTATCTTACAGTGTGGTGCTCCCGAAACGGGGATTTCAAAAGCACTCAGAAAGCGCAAGCCTCTGAAAAGCCAAGCAATCTGGAACATGCCAAAAATCTTCCTGTCACAATGTTAAAGAATCTTTTAAATATGGCTGGATCCAGAAGATAATCAGATTCATCGAGAAAATCGAATGGACTTTCTTTTCCAAACATGTCAAAATTGAATGAGACTCCATCTGATAGCACACACACACACACACACACACACACACACACACACACACACACCAAAGGTAAAACATATTTTATTTACAAGAAAAAAATGGAAATTTTGACATCAAGGAAGCCTGAAGAGAAGAGTGAAGATGAAATCTGGCCCGAGGAGGGGATCTCGTATGGGACCGCTGCCTCGGTTCCACTGTGACGAGCACTCAGCAAGAAAGTTGAGGGTTCGATTCCCGGTGCTTGGGTGCTTCTGTGTGGAGTTTTCATGTTCTCTCCCCGTGTTTGCAATGGTTTTCTCCATGAACTCTGGTTTCCTCCAACAGTCCAAAAACATACATTGTAGGCTGATTGATGTGAATGTGAGTATGAATGGTTGTATGTGTGTTAGCCCTGCAATGGTCGGGTGAGCTGTTCAGGGTGTACCGCCAAATGAGATGGGGCTTAGCTTCCCTTATCAGGATTAAGGGTCTTAGAAAATGAACGAATGAACAAATATGTCTTCTTCTTCTTCTTCTTTTCCTTTCTGCTTTTCCTTTCAGGGGTCGCCACAGTGAATCATCTGCCTCCATCTCACCCTATCCTCTGCATCTTCTTTATCTAACTTTCTCCCTCTGTAGTTGCCATAACTCTGTACGTCTCCCTTGTTCTTAAAAATGGGCACTAGCACTTTTCTCCTCCCTTCCTCCGGCATCTGCTCACTCTCGAAGACCTTGTTGAATATTCTTGTCAGAAAATCTACTGCTACTTCGCCTAGACACTTCCATACCTCCACCAGTATGTCATCAGGACCAACTGCTTTTCCACTCTTCATCCTCTTCAATGCCCTCCCCACGTCACCCTTACTAATCTTTGCTACTTCCTGATCTTCAACGGTCACCTCTTCTACTCTTTTTTCTCTCTCATTTTCCTCATTCATCAGCTCTTCAAAGTACTCTTTCCATCTTCCCAGCACACTTCTGTCATCAGTCAATACGTTTCCCACTATGTTCTTAATCACTCTAACTTGCTGCATGTCCTTCCCATCTCGATTTATCTGCTGTGCCAACCGGTATAAATCATTTTCTCCCTTCTTACTGTCCAGCCTAGCATACAAGTCATCATACACCCTCTGTTTGGCCTTTGACACCGTTACCTTAACGAATGAACAAATATGTATATGTCCAATATTCAATCTAAAATGTATTTGTTGAACTACTTTGTCCTACGAGGGCAGAGGTTGGGAACCTTTTTGACTAAGAGAGCCAAAAAAAAAAACCCTAAAATCTCATCCTCTGATAGCCAAATATATATTTTTAATACTGAGACCAACAATTTTAGAGTATAATAAGACTCAGAATTTATTTTAAACAACATTGTTATAACTTCTTCTTCTTCTTCTTCTTCTTCTTCTTCTTTTTCTTTTGGCTATTCCCCTCAGGGGTCGCCACAGCAAATGATCTGCCTCCATCTCACCCGATCCTCTGCATCTTCTACTCTTACTCCAACCACCTTCTTGTCCTCCTTCACCACATCCATAAATCTTCTCTTTGGTGTTCCTCTCGACCTTCTGCCTGGTAGTTGCAACCTCAGCATCCTACTACCAATATACAGTATTCACTATCCCTCCTCTGTACATGTCCAAACCATCTCAGTCTAGCCTCTCTGACTGTCTCCAAAACCTTTTACATGTGCTGTCCCTCTGATGTAATAATTCCTGAGCCTATCCATCTTCGTTACTCCCAAAGAGAACGTCAACATCTTCATCTCTGCTACCTCCAGCTCTGCCTCCTGTCTTTTCCCCAGGGCCACTGTTTCTAAACCATACAACATCGCTGGTCTCAACACCGTCTTGTACACTTTTCCTTTCATTCTTGCCGATACTCTCCTATCACACATCACACCAGACACTTTTCTCCAACCATTCCAACCTGCCTGCACACGCTTCTTCACCTCTTTTCCACACTCTCCATTGCTCTGGATTGTTGAGCCGAAGTACTTAAAATTCTCCACCTTCCTAATCTCTGCTCCCTGTAACCTCACCGTTCCTCTCGGGTCCTTCTCGTTCACACACATGTATTCTGTCTTACTTAAGCCAACCTTCATTCCCCTCCTTTCCAGGGCATACTTCCACCTCTCTAGATTTTCCTCCACTTTTTCTCTGCTCTCACTACAGATCACAATGTCATCTGCAAACATCATAGTCCATGGAGATTCTTGTCTAACCTTGTCTGTCAGCCTGTCCATCACCATAGCAAACAAGAAGGGGCTGAGAGCTGACCCTTGATGCAGTCCCACCTCCACCTTGAACTCTTCTGTCACACCGACAGCACACCTTACCACTGTCTTACATCTCTCATACATATCCTGCACCACTCTAAGATACTTCTCTGCCACTGCAGACTTCCTCATACAATACCAGAGTTTCTCTCTCGGCACCCTGTCATATGCTTCTCCAGATCCACAAAGGCACAATGCAGCTCATTCTGACCCTCTCTGTACTTATCTATTAACATCCTCAAAGCAAACACTACATCTGTGGTGCTCTTTCTTGGTATTGAAACCAAACTCTTGTTCACAAATGCTGACCTCTACCCTTAGTCTAGCTTCTACTATTCTTTCCCATAACTTCATCGTATGGCTCATCAACTTTATCCGTCTGTACAACTACAGACCTCAACGGTCCCTCTTCTACTCTTTTTTCTCTCTCTCATTTTCCTCATTCATCAGCTCTTCAAAGTACTCTTGCCATCTTCCCAGCACACTTCTGTCATCAGTCAATACATTTCCCTCTCTGTCCTTCATCACTCTAACTTGCTACACGTCCTTCCCATCTCTATTTATCTGCTGTGCCAACCTGTATAAATCATTTTCTCCCTCCTGACTGTCCAGCCTAGCAGACAAGTCATCATGCGCCCTCTGTTTGGCCTTTGACACCGCTACCTTTGCCTTACGCTGTGTCTCCCTGTACTCCTGTTTACTCTCTTCAGTCCTCTCTATGTCCCACTTCTTCTTAGCTAACCTCTTCCTTTGTACACACTCCTGCACTTCCTCATTCCACCACCAAGTCTCCTTATCGACTCTCCTTCCAGAGGACTCTCCTACCTGTCTCCCTGATCACATTTACTGTCGTTGTCCAGTAATCTGGAAGCACTTCCTGACCACCCAAAGCCATTTTCAACTCCTCCTTGAAGACAACATGACCCTCTTACTTTTTCAGCTTCCACCACTTTGTCTTCTGCTCTGCCTTTGCCTTCTTCACCTTCCTCACCATCAGCGTCATCCTGCACACCACCATCCTATGCTGTTTGGCAACACTCTCGCCCACTACTACTTTGCAGTCACTGACTTCCTTCAAATTACATTGCCTACACAAGATGTAGTCTCCCTGTGTGCTCCTACCTCCGCTTTTATAAGTCACCCTATGCTCCTGTCTCTTCTGGAAGAAAGTATTCACCACAGCCATTTCCATCCTTGTTGCAAAATCTATCAACATCTGTCCTTCTGTGTTCCTTTCCTGGATACCAAACCTGCCCATCACTTCCTCGTCCCCTCTGTTGCCTGCTCCAACATGTCCATTGAAGTCTGCACCAATCATCACTCTTTCACCTCTGGGGGTATTCTGCATTACTTCATCTAACTAACTCCAGAATATCTCCTACTTCTTCTATATCTTCTTCATATTCTGCCTGTGGGGCATAAGCACAAACAACATTGACCATCAAACCTTCAATTTCTAACTTGAGACTCATCACTCTGTCTGACACTCTTTCACTTCTCGAACATTCCTGACAAACCCCTCCTTCAAGATGACCCCTAGTCCATTTCTCTTCCCATCCACACTGTGATAAAACAGCTTAAACCCTGCTCCTAAGCTTTTAGCTTTGCTACCTTTCCACCTGGTCTCCTGAACACACAGTATGTCCACCTTCCTCCTCTGCATCATGTCAGCCAGCTCTCTATCTTTTCCTTTCATAGTTTCAACATTCAAAGTCCCTACTCTTAGTCCTAGACTCATGCCTTTCCTCTTCTCTCTCCGCCTACGGACACGCCTCCCGCCTCTCCTTCTTAGACCAACAGTAGTCCAATTTCCACCAGCACCCTGTTGGTTAACAGCACTGATGGCGGTCGTTGTTATTCCAGACCTCGACCGATCCGGTATGAATTTCGTTTTGATCACTTGCATGACAATTTTGACAGAAGTTTTACGCCAGATGCCCTTCCTGTCCCAACCCTCTGCATTTATCCGGGCTTGGGACCGGCATGACGGGGAACACTGGCTTTTGCCCTCCTCACGGCTGCTTTAACATTGTTGTAACAAAGTTATTTATTAATAAGAAAAGTACTTCTTCCTATTAATGCAACTTCTGGTGCATGGTTTTGCTGATGGCTTTGTGGTCTGGTTAATATGTGCTGAGGTTCAGCTTCATGCAGGCGTTTAGGCTTCCATCTATCATACGTGACCCCAGGTTGGTCTTGATGCTTTTCAGGTGTGAGAAGGACCACTCGCGTGCGCACGTGGAGCCAAACATGGTCAATACGACAGGACCCACACTGCAGTGTTTATGTGACAGGAAGCACGTCCCCAGTTTTGGCAATCAGCTGGTCTGTGGGTTGAAGTTTTTTCATGTCTGCCCATTTGTGTTTTGCTTGCCAGCTCTGCTTGGCCTCTTGCACATGAGCTGATCAAAATGAGGGAAATTTACCTCTTTACCCAAAAACAACTTGCGCAGGCTGTTGCATATAATCCAATACAATTAGAGTTTCAAGGTCTCGGCCCCGCCCAGACACTGGAGTACAGAAAGGATTGGCTCTCCGCTGCGTGCCACAGCGACAGGTGGCATTGAAAATAGATGTATTGATTGAAATGTGTGAGATTTATTTGTTTTTGTTTTATTTTATTGCTTTTTTCTGTATTTTTATTTAAAGTACACCAAAATTATATATTCGTTATTCTGTTAAGATAGGCCACCTAATTTATCTCAGTGCCAGATGCAGTCCTCAAAAGAGCCACATCTGGCTAGCGAGCCATAGGTTCCCGACCCCTGTATGAGGGTCATGTAGAGGCTAAAGCCTATATCAGCCTTCTCTGAACTAAGGGGGATACAACACCATATCAACACACACTCACACAAACACACACACACACACACACACACACACACACACATAACCATTCACATTTACAGCTGGGTTAGTTTGGAACAGATAATTAGTTCAATGTGTTATTTTGGACTCTAACAAGGAAACCGGCATACCCAGAGGAAACCTTCTGAGCACTGAAAGGAACCGCCCAATATTTTTTCAATATTATTCACAACGTTCATCTGTAAGACAGTGGTGGCCTGATGGTAAGGTGCTGGATCATTGATCCCAAGGTTGGGGGTTCAAATCCCACTCTCAATCGGTTGTCATTGCTGTCCCCCCAGTGCACTAACTGGGTTATCAAAGGCCGGCCATGTCTCTCACTGTCTATGGTGAGAGGTTCATGTAAAAGAACCATTGCTGACTTTCGCAAGAGGAGCCGCATAGCCGTCAGCATGTTTCTGCCCTGCGATGGCCCGGCGAAGGTGTACTCTGCCCTTGCCCAGAGTCGGTTGAGATGGGCACCAGCTTCCCTGCAACCCTGATTAGGATTAAGCGGTTCAGAAAATGAATGAATGAACATTCATGAATTTCATCAGAGTGCAGGTATATTCATGTGACGTAGCTAGCATGTGTCGCAGCTGTTGTGATTTGATCCACTGTGATATGTAAACCGGCTGTGATGGCGATCCATGATGAGGGATAGACTGATGATATAAATGAGAAGAAAATTCTGTTTTGGTAATCTTTTGTGATGGACCATGCCAAACACTGGACAACCAAGAACACTACCAAGACCCGACACATCACCAGCCATTGCTGACCTTTGTCCCTACGACCCTCCTCTCTCTTCTTCAATAAACTGTTATACCGGCCAACTCTGCCTGACTTGTGTTATTCTAGATGTTTCCGAAACACGTGCCGGTTCTGTCACATTAATGGACATGTGAAGAGAGTGAACGTGCCATGATGAGGAACTGGGGCTTGAATACTTTGGTGTGTTATTTGTAAACAAATCAAATCTTTCATATCATTGATGTGTTGATTTTGAATGAATCAGTTCTCAGAGGGTGATGATGTCACATGAAAATTAATTGAATCTCCAAGGTGTCTAACATGTCATTTGCAAATGAATCGCCTCTTCGATTTCATCGATGTGCCATTTGGAACTGAGCTGACTTTTTGAGGTGACTGATCATGATTGTTCGTGTTTGACTTTTGTGTTGGAAGCAGGAAACATGGGCAAGTGTCAAGAGCTGAGTGACATTGACAAACACCCGCAGTGTGACGGTAAACAACTGAGTCTATTTATCTCTCAACACCACGTCTTGTTAGATGTTCCTGGTATGCAGTGGTCAGTACCTCCTAAAGGTGTCCAAAGAAGGATAACCAGTGAATTGGCAAAAGTGCAATAGGTGCAAGACTGATCGCTGTGTTTGAGAAGCCTAGCCAAGACTCGTGGGTCTGTTCTGAACCAATAGCTGGCAGAACTGTTAATGTTGGTTATGATAGATAGGAGTCAGTACACACAGTGCATTGTAGCTTACTGTATGTGGGGCTGCCTCGGTTCAGACTAGTCAGGTGTTTTTAATATTCTGGTTGACTGGTGTAACTTCTACCTCTTAAAATTCTCACGTCATCCAAGCATGTACGACTGACGGTTCAGAGTGAAAATGAGGCATGAAGTAGGAAGTCCTTCTTAATGTAGTTTAACCCTTTTACAAGTGCAGGACCATATGGTCCTCTTTCAAAAAATGTTAATAACTACTAGACACATTGTACTCAGTGCTGCTGCCGTACAAAACGTGTTCTGTACTTGTTGTTGTGTCGCCTGATGCAGCACAGCTTAGTCCCATGTGCCTCAATCAGCTGTGAGACGACCTTGAGTGCACAGGATTGTGTTGTTCACAAAATTGTGAAAGTGTTATTACTATTATGTTGTTGTTGTTGTTGTTATTATTATTATTATTATTATTTTGTTCACAGAAATGTGTTCAGGGTGTTTCCTTAGACCTTTTTGATTCGGAAAAACTAGTGATATTTTTTGAACTGCAAAAAATAATTCGGGCGTTCAAGGGTGAACATGAAAATATCACATATGTCTGAATTATGGCCTCTTTTTCAAATTTTATTCCACTTTTCAGGAGGATTTTTCAAGGTCTTAATAATTTTCCGCAGGATGTCTGGATCAAGACTTGTATGATACTTTGTGGGGGACATTACTCGCCTTTTATTCTTGATGATATTTGCTCACAAATTCGCAGTTGTTCCAGAAACTGAAACAAGTGCATAGTATTCAGAAGAAGATCATCCTGGGGCAAATTTCTATTGAGGGCAGCATGGTGGCAGAATCCTTAGGATGTCCGCCCCACAGCAAAAAGGTCCTGGGTTCAAGTCCTTGGTTTGGGCGTTGTGTGATTTTCATGCTCTCCCGACGTTTCTCTGGGTTTTTTAAATTTACCCCAGTGTCCTCAGAGAGTCCAGTCACATGCACATGAGACGAATTCTATTCTAGATTGCGAGGGTGAATGGTTGTGTTCAGAGCCACATCTTCACCCTATGTCAGCTGAGATAGACTCCAGTCTCTCGGCGACCTTGGTAGGATTAAGAAGCTCAGAAAATGAGGTGGTGAGCTTCAAGTTTCAAGTTTTATTTGTCATATACCGGGAACAATGGAACACCTTGACCAGCAATGAAATTCTTGGACTCCAGGCCCCAGAATGCAGGAGGAAAATGCATAATACTAGAAGAAACACAAAAGTGACTGTGGTTCAGAGGGAGTGGGATGTGCATGTATACTGTGTCCTCTGAGTGTGAAAAATGTGTGCAAATTGTCTGGTATAAGAGCAGTCCAGTAGCCTGATGGCTTGTTTGTAGAAACTGTCCCTGAATCTGCTGGTGCGAGTCCGGATGCTCATGTACCGTCTGGCTGGTGGCTGATCTTTCCACCAACAGCGCTGTCTGTAGAGGTCCTGGATGGCTGGAAGTTCAAGTCTGGTGACACGTTGTGCTGATCTGGCCTCCCTTTTGACAGCTTTGCAGTCCAGAGCACAACAACTTCTGGACCAGGTTGTGATGCAGTCAGACAGAATCCTCTCGAAGGTGCATTGACAAAAGTTGGTGAGTATTCTGGAGTCCATGCCAATCCTCCTCAGCCACCAAAGATGCTTTCGTGATCACACCCACGTGATGTGACCAGCTCAGATCCTTGGTGAGGTTGATTCCTAGGAACCTGAAGCAAGTGACATCTGTCTCCTACATATCGAGAGGATGTGACCTCCATCTTGCAGTCCCCTGTTGTCCATGATGAGCTCCTTGCTCTTGCTAGAAGCAAATGTGTATTTAAATTGTTGTTCCTTTTTTTTTTTTTTTTTGATATACAGTACTGTTATTAATCCCGCAAGGGAAATGCTGAATTGCTGAATTTAACCCATTCATAGTGAGCACACACACACACACACACACACACACACACACACACACGCATGTAAACACCTGCCCTCCAGATGCCTTGCTCAAAGGTGCTTCAGCTATGAATGTGAAGGAACGGAAGGTGTGGCTCACTCCCCCCCACCAGACATTTGTCCTGTTGGTTCAGGAATCGAACCGGCAACCTTTTGGTGATTATGAGTACATCAGAGGGACAGCACATGTCAGAGGTTTTGGAGACAAAGTCAGAGAGGCTAGATTGAGATGGTTTGGACATGAACAGAGGGGGGGAATAGTGAGTATATTCGTAGGAGAATGCTGAAGTTGGAACTACCAGGCAGAAGGCCTAGAGGAAGACCAAAGAGGAAATTTATGGATGTGATGAAGGAAGACATGAAGGTAGTTGGAGTGAGAGTAGAAGATGCAGAGGATAGGGTGAGATGGAGGCAGATGATTCGCTGTGGCAACTCCTGAAGGGAACAGCCGAAAGGAAAAGAAGACGAAGAAGAAGAATTTAATTCCATTTTAGTTCCACATTGGTCCACTGAAATGTGTGAGAAGATTGAAGTTTTTCCAGGATGCACGGAAGAACTTTTTACATCTTTTGAAACGTTCTTTGATTTCCTTTATGTTGGTCTTCTTTGTTTTATTAGAGCTTAAAAAAACCAAGAAACTATGACCTTATGTGTTAGAATAGATGATATGCAACAAAAGATATCAGATACGACTCCATGCAGATGAAGGAATAAATAGTTGAGTGATGAGAATGTATGGTTTCTTGTATCTGGATGAAATTCGGCACAAATACTCCTTAAGAAGGCATCATGGTGGCATTCTGGAAAGTACCTCCACCTTCAGGAAAAAGTTTTCAGGTTCCAGGCCTGGGTCAGGCGAAAGAGTTTAAATGTAAAGTTTGTACATTTGTTCTGTACTTACATGAGTTCCTTAGTGTTCTTTGGTTTCCTGCCACAGTCTCATAACACGCACATCAAGCTAACTGGCAGTTTCAAAATGCTCCTTGATGTGATTGGGAGTGGGAGTGCGTGTGTTGGCCCTGTGTGTTGTTCAGGTGGTCCCCCTGGTGATGTGTGCATGGGATCATACTGGAAAAAATCCAAAAGTGCTGAAAAACATCAATTCTTTTGCATTATGGAAAAATATTCATCAGCTGTCCACTAGGAGGAGACATTTCATTATAACCTTGCCAAGGTATAATACAGTGATCCCTCGCTACTTCGTGCTTCCGTTTCTGCAGCTTCAGTGCATCTTGGGTTTTTCCAAAATATTCATCGAAAATTAAAAAAATAAGGAAATTAAGGAAACATAGGGAATGTCGCAAAACAAGGTCAGTTATGCAAAAAAACCCCACCCCAAACAAACAAAAACAAAAAACAACCCGACAAAACTACTTACATTTTTCTGTGAAGCACACATCTGAGTGTGTGTGCATGCATCTGTGTGTGTGCGCATGAGTGTCAGAGGGGTCGATCCTACTTTTGATGGTCGCGGAATGGTCACGGGAGGGTCAGTCCCCATTAACCGCGGAAAGTTAGGGATCCCTGTAATCCATTTAAAATATGCATGTGTTCATGTACAAAGTCCGATACTTAAAATTTTGCACAGGATCGTTTGTTATTTGTACCAGATATGCCTAAGGACGTAAAATAGTAAAAAATGTAAAAAAAAAAAAAGCAATCAGTCAACACTAATTGTGCCATTGAATATGTACTGGAGACACCTTGTGCTCTGTCAGGAACGGATTTGTAGTTTACATTTAGTGACTATATTGCAGTAGTTCGGAGTTAAGAGAGTAAAGAATCGGAATTTGGGGATTAAATTTTAACGCTCAGGTATATTAGTTTCTACAAATTCAGTAATTGGCAATTCCAAGCCATTACCATTCGATCGTCATTCATTGAATTCCTGAACCGTTTAATTATAATTTGGGTCGCAGGGAAGCTTTTGCCCATCTCAGCCGACTCTGGGCGAGGGCAGGGTACAGCCTGGACAGCTCACCAGGCCATCACAGGGCAAACACTCATACAACCATTCATACTCACACTTAGAGGTGCTTTGGAACAGCCAATTAAGCTACTGTGCATGTTTTTGGACTGTGGGAGGAAATCGGAGAACCCGGAAGAAACACACCAAGCACGGGGAGAACATACCAACTCCACACAGAAACACCTGAACTGGGAATCGAACCCAGGACCTTCTTGCTGGGAGGCGGACGTGTTTCACCATTGCGCCACCGTGCTACCATCATTCGATCTTCTGCGATTTTTTTTTTTGCTTGAAATATCAAATTAACCAGACACTCATGGATATTACAGGTGAAGTAAAATTCATGTACTTACTTTCTATGTTAAAGAGTCATTAGGGTGAGTGGAACAATCCAGTAATACATCTTAGTAATGCGAATGCTTAAAATGACATTACGCAGATTAATCATGTTCGCTTAGCAAGCTAATGGCCCGCAGCGTTATGGCGACAAGGATGGCCACTCGCAAACATTCAAGCTGCACTGAGAAACAAATGAGCTGATCGTAGAGCTATTAGACCCCTGGCAGAAATGAAATTGTCCAAAATTCAGCAAGCAGGAAGCGTCCTTCCTGATTTATTTTCTTGTTTGAGCAAGAAGATTAATAAACCATCTTATAACATTTAACTAATTAAAAATGAAGCAGCATGGACCATGATCCAAGTCTGCATGGCTCCATGGGCTCATATGGGAAGGTTAGCACACATTTCAAGCACAGAAGCAGAACTTTACCATCCAGCTGGGTCTTAAATCAGATACTCACCATTCCTCTCGAGTCCTGATCGTTTCAGAGCACAGCATCTGTACATCTATTTCAACTAAAACCATCAAAAAATCGATACACAATATATGATTGTTCATAAACGTGCACCATCTACACGGATTCTAGCACATGGAAGATGTTTTGGAGACACAGCCAGAGAGGCAAGATTGAGATGGTTTGGACATGTACAGAGGAAAAATAGTGAGTGTATTGGTAGTAGGATGCTGAGAATGGAACTACCAGGCAGAAGGCCTAGAGCAGGAGTCTCCAATCTTATCCACAAATGGCCGGTGGGTGTGCAGGTTTTCACTTCAACCAAACATTAGCCACACCTTCCACCTGTTTCCACCAATCAATGATCATCAAAAGAAAAGAAAAAAAAAATAGATTGGACATTACTGTTTCAATTCTGAAGTGGGGCCATCTTGGTGAGATCACCTTGCTTTAAGACTCAAAGCAAGTTGATCTCACCAAGATGGCCCCACTTCAGAACTGAAACAATCTAATAATCTCGTAATGTCCAATCTAGTTTTGTTCTTAATTCAGCGGAATAATATGATGATGGGTTTGTTTAATCGCCAAGTCGTAAAATATTACTGTCTTTTAGGGGGTGGTGTCGCTAAGGGTGCGATAGAAAAGTGATAGAAAAGCGATTGATGTAGATTTCTTTGTTTTGTTTTTTTTCGAATTACGAAATTTGGGTCAAGATATTTTGCGACTCCACATGCAAGCGAATATTTTATGGCTTAAATATTCGCTTGCATGTGGAGTCGCAAAATATCTTGACCCTTTCTTTTACTTTCGGCTGCTCCCTTCAGGGGTCGCCACAGCAAATCATCCGCCTCCATCTCACCCTGTCCTCTGCATCTTCTTTTCTGACTCCAACGACCTTCATGTCTTCTTTCACCACATCCATAAATCTCTTCTTTGGTCTTCCTCGAGGCCTTCTGCCTGGGAGTTCCGACCTCAGCATCCTACTGCCAATATACTCACTATCCCTCCTCTGTACATGTCCAAACCATCTCAATCTAGCCTCTCTGACTTTGTCTCCAAAACATCTTACATGTGCTGTCCCTCTGATATACTCATTTCTGATCCTATCCATCCTCGTTACTCCCAGAGAGAACCTCAACATTTTCATCTCTGCTACCTCCAGCTCTGCCTCCTGCCTTTTCCTCAGTGCCACTGTTTCTAAGCCATACAACATCGCTGGCCTCACCATCGTCTTGTACACTTTTCCCTTCATTCTTGCCGATACCCTCCTATCGCACATCACACCGGACACTTTTCTCCAACCATTCCAGCCTGCCTGCACACGCTTCTTCACCTCTTTTCCACACTCTCCATTGCTCTGGATTGTTGAGCCTAAGTACTTAAAATCCTCCACCTTCTTTATCTCTGCCCCCTGTAACCTCACCGTTCCTCTTTGGTCCTTGTCGTTCACACACATGTATTCTGATTTTCTGAGGCTAACCTTCATTCCTCTCCTTTCCAGGGCATACCTCCACCTCTCTAGATTTTCCTGCACTTGTTCTCTGCTCTCACTACAGATCACTATGTCATCTGCAAAGATCATAGTCCATGGAGATTCTTGTCTCACCTCATCTGTCAGCCTGTCCATCACCATAGCAAACAAGAAGGGGCTCAGAGCTGACCCTTGATGCAGTCCCACCTCCACCTTGAACTCTTCTGTCACACCGACAGCACACCTCACCACTGTCTTACATCTCTCATACATGTCCTGCACCACTCTAACATACTTGTCTGTCACTCCAGACTTCCTCATGCAATACCACAGTTCTTCTCTTGGCACCCTGTCATATGCTTTTTCCAGATCCACAAAGGCACAATGTAGCTCCCTCTGACCTTCTCTGTACTTCTCTATTAACATCCTCAAAGCAAACATTGCATCTGTGGTGCTCTTTCTTGGCATGAAACCAAACTGTTGTTCACAAATGCTGACCTCTGCCCTTAGTCTAGCTTCCACTATTCTTTCCCAGAACTTCATCGAAGGGCTCATCAACTTTATCCCTCTGTAGTTGCCGCAACTCTGCACATCTCCCTTGTTCTTAAAAATGGGCACCAGCACACTTCTCCTGCACTCCTCCGGCATCTGCTCACTCTCTAGGACCTTGTTGAATGTTCTCGCAAAATATCTTGACCCAAATTTTGTAATTCGAAAAAAAAAAAAAAAAAAATCAGAACAACAAGTTGAGAGAAAGTTGCTTGACAATTTGCAACTGAACTGCAAGTAATTTGCAACTGGCTCGCAGATGTTTGGAGAAAAAAAGTGATTCTAGTGTCGTTAATCAGTTGCATTTTGTTAACTTTTTGCTTTCAAACCATTTGCATTTTGCAAATAAGATGCAAATGAAGACAAAATATGAGGAATACGGCAGATGCCAGTACATCTCAAACTTTGAAATTAAGAGCAAAACGACAGCTTTGTGACCTTCTCGCGACCGTTTGAGAAGCATTTGAGACGACGCTGCTTCAGAGCCTCGTTTTTCGACACTATTCATAGCGATGTCATGAATGTCGCACGACAAATGTGAGAATGAAAAACGACAGCTGCGAATTACATTCCAGCACCACTGCCAGTGCTCAGGGTTCAACAGTGGTGACAGGTGTGGTTTAATGGTTCAGGTGATGATCTGAAGATCACCACTGTTGGACCCTTGAGAGAGGCCCTTAACCCTCAACTGCTCAGTTATAACAAAAAGATAATTGTAAGTCGCGCTGGATCAGAGAATCTGCCAAATAAATGATTGTCGTCTGACTTTTTAAAATTATTTTAAAATAGTTTTTAATTACTTTTTTGTTTTTAAATTAATTATTATTATTATTATTATTATTATTATTATTATTATTATTATTATTTTGATTGTCGTCTGACTTTTTGATTGACTTTGAATGAAGATTATAACTATAACAACAAAGTCTAAGAGAACAAATGCATCACTTTTGAAAGTAAAATGCAGAAAAATAAAATTACGATCAGAGAAAAACAGTAGGAGAAAACAAGAGACAAACACCAGAGTATTTTAAAACAAACATATTAAAAGCATGAATCGTTTTAATAGCTTTTTTGTTTTGTATATATGAGAGATTTTCAATGTCTTGTTTCAATTCTGATTTTAACACCGAAAACAAGGGTTTTTGTTTTCAGAATTTACATTTATGGATGTAGAATTTGGCAAAACAGGCAGTGGTGGCCTGGTGGCCAAGGTGCTGGATCACTTCTCCTCAGGTTGGGGGTTCAAGCCCCACTCACCCCAGTTTGTCACTGTCCCCCCAGTACAGCGAACTGGGTTATCAAAGGCCGACGAAGTTCATGTAAAAGAACCATTGCTGACTTTCGACAACAGTAGCTGCAAAGCACTCAGCGTGTTTATGCACTGCGATGGCCTGGCGAGCTGTCCAGAATGTACTCTGCCTCCCCCGTGACTCTAATTAGGATTAAATGGTTACAGAAAATGAACTGAATCTGGCAAAAAGTGAGACAGTCTCAGGACGCAAACGCAAAAGGAACAATTCATACCAATGTCCCGTGTAAATTTATGCAAGAGCACTTTAGTTGGGTAAAACTATGGAGCAGCTTAAAAGAGACTTCTTTGACTTTGTTCGTTAAAAAAAAATAAAAAAAATACTTCTGCGGCAAGGACCATATTTTTGTCCAATCAACCTTCGGGACAAATGTACTCCAGTAAAAGCTTGCAGAGGGAATGGAAACCAGATCAGCCCGATAAAGGGACAGAATTTTAGCCCTTCTTCGTTAAAGAGCTGACCAAGTAGTAAAATACACCCGGTGAACCATTTACCATAAAATAATGACCTGTTCTTGTCAACAATACTAGAGTTGCTCCAGATATAGCATCTTTGTGGAGAAAACTTGTGCTTGTACAGTAGAGCCCACACCAAAAGAACCTGTTGATGGAAGTTGGAGAGCTGAATTGGAATTTTTTGTATATTGTAATTAAAAAGCAGAATAAATTTAAGGCTCCCAAACTGAGAAAAACCTGGTGAGAAATAAAATTCCAAATGGAGGTACAGTAGGGTTTCTGAGATGATGTTTGATCCATTTTATTTTGAGTGTGCTACTGAGAGAGCCGAAGACTATGAAATGTCATCTTCCTTTATAATACGAGTTTAGAACTACAGATTTCTGAACATAGTGAGTTTTATTCTTCCATTAGAAATTGTGGAGCATCTTATCAACAGATTTACATCTGGAATTATTATCTCCATGCAATGACTGAGCAGTACTGATTGAAACAGAAATTTGAGAACCATCTTCAGGAAACAGGGCAGTAGCATCTGCGAGCTGACTAATCAGAATTAACACATTAAGAAGTTGGGCAGCCAGGAGAAAGAGTTATACATACAGAGGTATCCTGCTTGTGGTCTGACTTTCCACAGTCTCGTCCAACTGCCTGACGTCACAGCAGTCTCAGAATGCCAGATCTACAACCCATAACTGCAACAGATAATCCGGAAGTAATGATCTGGATATCAGCGACATTGAGCATCCTGATTGGCTACTTGGATTCGAGTCAAGACGGAAGTAGGCGTGAGACTGAGTGGAAAACGTGCGGTTCGAAAAATGAAACTTGAGGCTGAATGAATGTCCATAGTTCGGTTTTCTTTTCTCATTAAGTGAGTGAGTGTGTGTGTCTCTCTGTGTGCCAATACCGCTGAGAAATGGGAGGCAGTAACAGCACGCGCCGAGTATCTTTTGAGACTGATGACAACGACATGGTAACGGTGGTGAAGGGCGTCAGGGTGAGTGACAACAACAAACAAGCGACTGTCCAAAAGCTGTGATTCACCCACAGCCCGGGCCCACAGGGCGCATTAAACTTCGACTTCTACGCTCTTTTAACGTAAAATTGCGGCGAAAAGTGAAAAAGTCCGACTCGGCAGTGACTTCAGCTCAGCTAAGCTATGCTAAGCTAACTATCCAAATATAAAGAGCGCACGTGACACGAGCAACAGTTTGAAGACCAGACTGTCAGTCACTTTTTTTTTCTGTCATTTCTTTCTTTCTGCCCCTTTTATTTAATGCAGGATTTTGTTTATGTCTAAACCACTTAAATGCCATTCGTTCATTTACACATTTAATTGTTGACCTTTTCATTAACTTTTTAAATGTTATAATTTTCTTTAATTTATTTTTGCATGGCTTCCCATCTTCTTGTTTACATATTGATGTTCCAGTATATTTACTTGCAGACACTTTTATTGATTATTGCAAGAATTTTGTTTTCTGATTTTGTTCATTATTTATTTTCTTTCTTTCTTATGTAATTACGTACTCACTTGTTGAATTCTCTGCCTAGTTTTGTTTACCTGGTCATTAAAGTGGGCATCCAGTCAGAAATTCTGAAATTTAAGTAAAGTAGTGGACTTGCGAAAGTAGTGTACTTGCTGTGGGTCTGTGTACAGACGTCCGGTTTTTCAAGTGCACAAGGGTGCCGTTGAACTCGTTTAGAACACAGCCAGAATCCCAGCAAAGCAGCGAGCTATTTCTTTTGTGTAAGTAAGTAAACTTTATTCAAGCGATGCATACAAAGAACAAGTACAAATCCTAATGAATATTAATATTAAAATAAGTATCCACTCTTAGGATTCTGCAAAAAGATAATACATTTCTGTAATTGTTCTGTAATTTGTGGATTCGGGTTTTCAATCATTTTACAACTCTCTTTGCTTAACTGAGTATGTATGGTAGATTGTGCCGATCCGAGCAGATAGTTAATTCATCTCTGTGTATGAGACTTGCACCCATGCTAGTAGGCTTACGCTTCTGACCAACCAGATTTGCTTAGGGTTACAAAAGTTTGCAAAACAGTGTAAACACAAAGATCACAGAGACGATGTCTTAACACAGGAGTAACATGCTATTTGTAACTGATATATAGTCTGTAGTTTGTAAACAATGAATGCAGCGTCATTGCATCGACGTACTTCGTAGGTACGTCTAAACTTAAATTTGACTTTTTTTTTTTTTGAAAAAAACAAACAAACAACGTAATCGAAAAATACGTAAAAAAAATGAACATAAGTTCATAAGTTGGGGAGCGTCTGTACACTTTTTATTTTATGAATAGATTCTTGGAGACTTGAACCAACAGTGAGGGTTTTTTGGTGTAACTTCAGCACAAGGGCAGTTGTAGCCTGGTGGTAAAGGTGCTGGAGCTGGGTTCAGGTCCCACTTTCAACAGGTTGTCACTGTACCCCCCCAGTGCACTAACTGGGTTATCAAAGGCCAGCCATGTCTCTCACCATAGACAGTGAGACCGTTGCTGACTTTCCACAAGAGGAGCTGCAGAACCGTCAGCATGTTTCTGTCCTGTGATGGCCCAGCGAGTCGTCCAGGGTGTACTCTGCCCTCGCCCGGAGTTGGCTGAGATGGGTGCCAGCCTGCCCGTGACCCTAATTTAGATTAAGCGGTTCAGCCGTCAACATATTTCAGTCACTGGGTCAGACTGTTACGTCGTTTACACTTGGATGGAATAATTTGTGATTTTTAATTATTATTTTTTTAATTTTTCCAAATGTAGCAAAATATCTTTTAAAAAATTGTATGTTTAGCAAAGCGATAGAATTTACAGCACTGTCTCTCTGATCGGTGACGGCTCTCTGGATCAAAGCACCGACTCATTGGACACGATAAATATAACGACGTCATGCTATTTTTATCGATTGCTTACACCCAGTAAAAATGCTGCCATGGATACGTGACGCCACATTTCACAACTGCATCAAGGTTGGTATGCAGGCAGTGAAGTGTGTGTGCGTCCATTTAACCTCGATCAAGGTGAAGGAGAATAAGCGAGGGGTGTAAATCCGGGTCCTTTGGATTTGGCAGCGGTATTGGTCTTTAAATAATGTGGTTCTGTTTCAGACGACGTGCAGAACGTGGTACTCTCGGACTGACTAATTTTTATCCAAGTCATGTCCATCAATCATTAAATCTCCTGCAAACACAGCTTGGAGGGTTTATGGGAATCACCGCGTCAATCTGTCCTGCCGTCCATCTGTCCTGCCGTCCATCTGTCCTGCCGTCCATCTGTATGGAAGATTTTAAGCCATTTCCTCGGAAACCGTTTCATGGATTTTGATGAAGCTTGGCCCAATTGTAGTGAGCCACCTTAAGATGGGTGGGCCTGAAGTAAAATAATCCAGGTGTGATGTTTTAAAGGGAAGATAATGCAGTTTATTCAGTTTTATATCTGAGAATATGTTGATAAACTTGTCGGCGCAACTCATCCCAAACTGTTTCTCGTCGTCCAGGGTGGGTTACATCATATCACACCTTCCTTATCATGTGATCATGACTGACCAAGAAGGGGTGAAAGCACACATACACCCCCTCTGTGTCATGCAGTGCTAGCCATCCGCCTTTTTTTGAACTGCTGTGCATGTGTATTCGGGGGCGGGTCTGACACACTCAGAGGGAAATCGCGATCCGCCCCCTCATACAAATGAGCTCACAGATGCCTATGATTGGCTGATCACTCTCACAAGGACTTGAGCATATGCCATCCCTCCCTCTGGAGCCAGGTGGGGGATGTTCTGTCCTGAGCTCACTCACAGTTCGAGATTTTTATTTTTTAATGATGTTGTCAGAGATAACTCAAACCTTTTCACCCAGTTTTTTGTGTCCCAGGGTGGCGGTGCTGCGGGAACTGATGAAACCTGACACCAGTACTTTATCACTTTAACGTTATTGTAATCGTGTTGTTAGAATTAATGATACGGATTATACAATCCGGTTTCAATATTTCTGCTTTTTTGTTGTTTTTTTTTCCCTTCCTAGCTTTCGGAGAATGTCATCAATCGCATGCGAGAACCCTCGAAGCCGCAAACCAGACCGCCACCTTCTCCGCCCACCTCAGTGCCGATCCATCCTCCGCCTTCACCTTCTCCACATCGCACATCAACACCTATCGGTGAGTTTATCACTCCGTCTGCTGCTGCTTCTGCTGCATGCATAAATCCTGCTACACATGCTGCTTCCTTTTCATCATCTCCCTGAGCTGAAGCTGAAGACCCTGTCTCTTTATTAACTCCTTTTGCTCAATCCCCTACCCATGCTAATGATCGTCCTGGTTCGTTAGCAGAGACTGCAGCTCCCCTTCCTGACCCCCCTCCCTTCTTTATAGTCTCTGAATTCAAGAAAAAAAATCTCTTCCCCGTGTGTTGAAATCTGCTCCCATGGGTGACCCTGCTCCCCCCCACAGTTGAGCCTGCTGTCCCTGCTGCTCTCTTGCTGGCTGCAACTCCCACTTCAGCAGGTGAGCTACAGTTTCAACTTCAGGATGGGAAATGAACCTACACCCACTATAACGATACTGTCGGATTTATCTCTGTATGAGGTTCTACAGGAACACACCCCCCCCCCCCATACCCTCACAAAAAAAAAACAACAAAAAACATTTAATTGATGAGCAGAAGACATGGATGTTTTGCATGAAGCCATTTTGAGCGAAATCTGTTACATCAGGTGCCGAATAAAAATGTTTTATAAATACAGAGAAATGCTGTTTCTAAATCTTTCCTCATGGGAATGCGCCACGCAAAATAGTTCAGCACATTATTGGGTCCAAGCATCAGTGTGGAACCACTTATTTGCAGTGATTGTTATTATTACAGTTGTACCATGACGTACGAATTTAATCTGTTCCAAGGGCGAAATCGTAAGCTGAAAAGTACGTTAGATGAAACTGATTCCCATAAGAAATAACAGAAAACTAATTAATCCGTTCCATCCCTCCCCCAAATTCATGTAATCTGACGCAAACATGTATATTTGACCTAATATATTAAAGATAAACATGTAAAAGCAATAAATATTTAATAATAATACGTGTACAGTTAAACTAATGATAATTAATAATAAATAATAAGAAAACAAGAATAAACAATAAGTCAACTAGCCCTTCCGATCATCAGCTGTGACCAAGATGTCATGTGGGCAGTCATGAGGTGGTGCATAACAGAGGAGTAGGAGGAGAATTTTGTGCGTGTGCATGCTACAAAGGCCAGTGAGGAAAGGCTTGTAGTGAACTCCCACAAGGCCAGTGCTTTTCAAATAGTGCCCCCCCCCCACCCCTTAGGGAGCGTGGTGTGATACGGGAGGGGGGTATGACCTGGGGAACTTACTTTTTTGCCATACTGTACTAAAATTAAGTGTAATTGCGCATCCACTACAGTAGTTGGCAGTGGCGCTCTCATTGTCTTGATACGGTGTAGGGAAAAAGCACCGTGCAAAAGATATGAAGTGGAGTCAACACTATTTATAGTCACTCACTGGGGGGTGTGAAATGTATATATTTTTTCTTTCCTAGAGGAGGCATCACAGAAAATAAATGAGAAGCACTGCACAAGGTGTTCTCGGAGCGCGGAGGAATACATGCAGAAGAGTACAAGACTAATTGGCCCGGAAAAGCCCCAGCAGAGCTCGTAAATCAAAATTTTGCTCGTTGGATGGGGCAGATTTTTGGTGGGATCAAAGTTCGTATCATGGAAAATTCATTATAAAAGACACTCCGAAGTAAAGGTACCGCTGTATTTATATTTGTTATTATTAAAATGTAATATTACAATAATAAACAATAATACTTGAGACAAACCAAAGCCATGTGGAAATGATCCAATGGACATGAAAGTGTTTTGAGTGTTCTAATAGTCACTTAAGCTACCTCGTTGTCTCACCTCCTTTTCAGAAATCAGTAAGGAATATTTTGAGTTCTTGAATAAAATAAAATTTTACCTTTGATGTCTGATTTCGGGAAGATCATCGAGTTTATACGATGTGATGTGCTGAATGATTTCGATGTGAAAAAATAAATTACACATTTGTTCCTTGGAAACTTTTTTCACAAAATCCTGTAAAAAAATTGCTTTCATTTTATATCGTAAATTTTTATATTTTTTCACAATAATTTTTATAGCAGCATAAAAATAAGTCGATAAAACTTTTTTTGAAGTAATTTTTGAAAAGAGATACTCCTCAGTATATAATATGCACCTGAATGTCAATTATTTGTTTGGTTTGGTTAATTTATGTTTGTTTGTTACGTTTGCAGGTAATTTTATTTTTGTTTACATAATACTTTTTTAAAGAACTCTTCATACAGAACAAAAAAGACCGTGACAAGACGACCACCCTGTTTGTTCAGCTTCTATTTTTTCACACAGAAATCATATGCATTACGAATATAAAAATAGACCACAGGAGTCTCGACCCCCCCCCCCCCCCTCCCCAAAAGCAACATTTCATACTCTGCCAATATAGAACAAGCATAGGAAGTTTGAAAGTTCAGGCGTCAGTGTGCAGCAATCAAATGACCGGAAAGCGAGTTTAGACATACCTACATAGTACGCTGACGTAATGACGTTTCATTGTTTATAAACTACAGACTGAGTGTTCAGTTCATTTTCTGTAACCGCTTGATCCTAATTTGGGTCGCGGGGAGGCTGGCGCCCATCCCAGCCAACTTTGGGCGAGGGCAGAGTACACCCTGGACAGCTCGCCAGGCCATCGCAGAGCGGAAACACGCCGACGGCTTTGCAGCCTACTCTTTACGAAAGTCAGCAATGGTTCTTTTACATGCCTCTCACCACAGACAGTGGGAGACATGGCCGGCCTTTGATAACCCAGTTAGCTGCACTGGGGGGGACAGTGACAACCTTGTGGAGAGTGGGACTCGAACCCCCAACCTTTGGATCAGCGATCCAGCACCCTATACCACTAGACCACTACTGCCCTCAGACTGAGTGTAGACCACTACTGCCCTCAGACTGAGTGTGTGTGTGTGTGTGTGTATGTATATATATATATATATATATATATATATATATATATATATATATATATGTGTATATATATATGTGTATATATGTATATATATATATGTGTGTGTGTGTGTGTGTGTGTGTGTGTGTGTGTGTGTGTATGTATATATGTATATATATATATATATATATATATATATATATATATAAACACACACACACACAGTTCGCCCCCAATTTACGAAATTAATCCGTTCCAGAGCCATTTTCATATTGCGGGGATCTCGTAAGTAGGGGTTGCAT
Organism: Plotosus lineatus; assembly: GCA_024760905.1. NCBI lineage: Eukaryota > Metazoa > Chordata > Actinopteri > Siluriformes > Plotosidae > Plotosus > Plotosus lineatus. The sequence continues at coordinate 7,937,291 of CM045733.1, forward strand.
CTTACATGTTAAACACCTAATTTGTTCCAAGTCTCCAGTCCTTGGACTAGATAAACCCCATAAACCCTTGAAAAATGATAAAAGTACACCAATTTTGTATGAAATATGTGTTAAAAGTAAAAGAAAATTATTTATTAAACCATTTTATTAACATATTTATTAATTAAACCATTATTAAACATTTTTATTAACACACACACACACACCCCTCTCTCTCTCTCTCTCTCTCTCTCTCTCGCTCTCTCTCTCGCGCGCGCACTGCGGGCCACGCCCACAAGACATGGCATTCAAAGGGCATTCCCTGCTTGACAAACTCAACTTTAATTTGATTCCTTGAGGGTTCAGGATGCCAGATAAGCTCAAAGTCACCCACATTTATTAAACATTTACTGAATTAAACGACTTAAAAAACTAAACTAAAAACTAAAGAGTGAAGCTTCCTTCTGTCTCTATCTGGGAGGCCAGCGTGGCGGGATGTTGAGAGACAGCCAATGAGAGAGCAACTTTCGCATTGTGTGAAATTTTGATTGGTGCATTTGAATTTTGAATTTCTTTTCTTAAGAGGGGGTTGTTTCATATTTCGGGGACTGAAACTCAAGAAAATGTTTTTCGTAATCCGGGGATTTCGTACAAAGGGGTCTTCGTAAATTGCGGGTCGACTGTATATATATATCTGTTACATAGTGTTTTACCCTTGTGTTAAGACGTCATCTCTGTGATCTTTGTGTTTACACTGTTTTGTGGACTTTTGTAACCCTAAGCAAATCTGGTTGGTCAGAAGCATAAGCCTACTAGCATGGGTGCAAGTCTCATACACAGAGATGAATTAACTATCTGCTCAGATCGGCACAATCTTTACATTTATTATCTTTTAGCAGAATCCTAAGAGTGTATACTTATTTTTGTATTAATATTCATTGGGATTTGTATTTGTTCTTTTTATGCATCTCTTGAATAAAGTTTACTTACTTACACAAAAGAAAGAACTCTCCGCTTTGCTGGGATTCACATCAGTGCAGGCTGTGTTCTAAATGAGAACGGCACCCTTGTGCACTTGAAAGACCGGAAGTATGTATAACCCACAACACGTACACTACTTTCGCAAGTACACTACTTTAGTTATTGAGCGTATCACATATTGTAAGCGTTGATTGGCTGTTTTAGGCTTCACGTAAAGTGACTCGGTATAAATAAGTGACTTATTTGAAATTAATGTTGATATTATTTGATATATATTTGATATTATTTTACAATGTTATGTTTATAATAATTGATTTAGGGGTGTTTTAAGAGACGCGGTAATGGTATTTATGGATGTATAGTACAGAATGAGCGTCATACGTCACTGTAACAACTTACGTTCACTTTCAACTTACGTTGGCTGTCCGGAACCAATTAAAAACATCAGTCGGGGAGCGTCTGTATATCCAAACTTCCATCCAATTTAAATTAAACTATTCAAATCAAGTATTTTTTTTAAATAACACTTTAATTAATAAATTTATTCAGACATTCATTGCAGGATCTTGTTTCATTGAGATGATATTTTCCCTCTGATGTCTGATTCATGGGCTGCGGTGGCCTGGTGGGCAGTCGTGGCCTGGTGCTAAACGTGCCGGATCATTGATCCATTGTTAACTTTTGTGAAGTGTAGCTGCATAGCCGTCAGCATGTTTCTGCCCTGTGATGGCCTGGTGAGCTGTCCAGGGAGTCCTCTGCCCATCTCAGGGAGTCGGCTGAGATGGGCGCCAGCCTCCCTGCGACTTTAATTAGGATTCGACTGTTCAGAAAATGAATGAATGATTGTCTGGTCCACTATGAGTTACTGGTATTGGTCCGATATGGTCCAATGGAATTTTACCTTTTGCTTTGGACAGCATGTTAAATTTTAATGTATTTATATATTCAAAGCAAAGTACATTTTAAAGTATTGAAAATACGTAAAGAGTTGGATATTATTTTAAAATAATTGATGCATGAAAAGAAAGCCTCGGGTTTGAAATAAGACGTGTTTGATGTTCCTTTAATTACTTCGGTCTTGTAACTCTCAGAAAAATCAGAGAAACGTGAATGTTTTCCAGAAACATTTTCTAGTTGAGTGTTTGTTGGCAGGAATATTTAAATCCATGATCTTCAGCAGGTCATTTTACTTCATTTCAATCCATGTTATATCAACAATATGAAAAAGGAAGTCTGGGTGTCCAGGCTCGAGGTGTGTGTACGATGGACGTTAATTAAACACCTCCGTTTCACACTTGAAGCAGCGCTGCATGTATTTATGTTTTACATTTAGATTTATATATTTTTAAAGCTCTGCCACCTCCGCCGTGCACCGCCTTGCTTCCTCGCTCGGTTTAGTAAGTCAACACAACATGGAAAATATCTGGACCGACTGACAGATTTGAGTCAGCAAGCGTTTCTTCTTAATCTGATGAGTTTCTCTCTCTCCTGCAGTCCCTCTCTGCTTATCTGAGTTTAAGTTTATGAACTGACCTACACGAGAACGTTTAATATGCATTATTTCCACTCAGTGAATGGGCAGGAGAGTTTTTAATTGTAAAATAATGGTTGATTAGGTCGCATTATTGAGCCGAAAAGTAACACTTAACCAATTGTGCTGATTTTATCAATTCAGTCCTGCAGACAGAGCGGTAAGAAAATGGCCATGGTGCTGTTGTGTGTGTGTGTGTGTGTGTGTGTGTGTGTGTGTGTGTGTGTGTGTGTGTGTGTGTGTAAAAGCTGGTGGTTTATTTTGTGATTGAACTAGAGGGGAAAAAAATCCTCTGCCTGCAGGGATCATGATCTTTTACACCTATAGTCATAGTTTCTAATGTACAAGAGACAGGTTCAGGACCGTCACACAACAGATTTCTGAAGATTAGATTACTGGACCGACTAAAGTGCTTTATTTTCCTCATTATAACATTCATGTGCCCGATGGGAAGTTGAACACAGACTCGATTTCCTCATATTATGATTTATAAGGATCGCTCGACCGTTAATGAAACTATTCATTCTTCCTTGTGTTAATGAATTGATGCTGGAAGTAATTAGGACCTTCATTTAATCTTATTCAGCCTCCAAGGTGTTGTGGTGACAGCTTTTATCTATATATATGTGTGTTTGTGTAGATACACACACACACACACACACACACACACACATATACATACAGGGATCCCTCACTTCCCGCGGTTAATTGGGACCGAGATCCCCACGCAACCACCGATTTACGCAAAGTAGGATCACCCCCCCCACAACCTCCCCCCTGACTGATGTATACGTGCATGTATATGTGGATAGAATATCAATAAATACACAGTCAATGATATCAATGCTTACAATAACAAACGTTAAAAAAGAGTGCATAAGATGTAAATAAAATATAAATAAACACACATATACAGACGCACACACTGGTATTGCACACCTCGCAACAATGTAACTAGTTTTGATGAGAGATTTTGGGTTGTTTTTTCTTTTGTGTTTGTTTAGGTTTTTTTTTGGTGCATAATTGGCCTTGTTTTTGCAGCATTTTCCTTAACCTTTTCCCCCTATTCTAAAAGAAAAAAAAATGCGATGCACTATAGCTGCATGAATTGAAGTGTGAAGTAGCGAGGGATTCCTGTGTGTGTGTGTGTGTGTGTGTGTATGTATATGTATATATATATATATATATATATATATATATATATATATATATATATATATATATATATATATATATACATAAAATAAAAGGACAGGACAAAGACTTTCTATTGAAACTCCATTTATCACTACAGATCTGTTTCGAGGGGTGGTGAAACCATCCTCTCTCTTCAGGTGATTATAGAAGAATCTATATATAATATATATATATATATATATATATCTCCACACAGTGGTACCTCACCTTACAATAGTTCCAGCAAACGAAAAATCCAGGTTACGAAAAACATTTTCCAAAATTTTTTGTCTCTGCATACGAAACAAGTTTTCCTTACAAAATGTGCCAAACGCGCCATTAAAACATTCAAACACTAAAACGCGCCATTCAAACAATGCATGAGTTGTTCTCCATTGACTGCCTTCCAACATCCTGCACTGCTGGCCTCCCATTGGCTAGGGGGGGATGACGCAGCTCCCTCCCATTGGCTATCTCCCAACATCCCGTTCTGCTTGCCTCCCATTGGCTAGGAGGGATGACGCAACTCCCTTGAACAGTTTCATAGAGTTTTTCAAGTGTGCTCATTGCAACTTTATTTTTTGGCTGAGGCTTTTAACCTTGCATCAACATTTGTTAAGATTATAACTCTGCTAAGAAGACATGGTCAACACGAAGTAAGTACCTTAAAGGGTATGCTTTTATTGTTTTTAAAGGGTAGTATTGGGGGCCTTGGAACGAATCACGCGTTTTACATGTAAAATGCGGTTCTACTTACGAAAAAGGCTCTGGAATGGGTTAATTTCGTAAGGTGAGGTACCACTGTGTGTCTGTGTGTGTGTGTGTGTGTGTGTGTATATATATATATATATATATATATATATATATATATATATATATATATATATATATATATATATATATATATATATAAATAAGATAAGATACAGCTTTATTAATCTCACAATGGAGAAATTCACTGTTACAGGCTCTTGAGGTACTATCAGTAGGGGGTGCAAAAATAGATACAAGTACGAACATACACACATACATATATATTATATAAGTAAATAAATAAATAGATACATAAATAGTATAAATTACTAAACAATAAAAGAAAAGAAAAGAATGGAGCAACTTTATAGATTGGCCTATATTAAAGTGTAATGTATCTGAGTGCAGAGTAGATGGGTTGATATGGTTCACAGTCAGTGGGGTAGATGTGGTTGATTAAAGTGCGCGGGGGTTTTTATTGCACATAACCGGTATTTTCACAGACAGTTACAAAGTGGCGTTGTACAGTCTGATAGCGGTGGGAATATATATATATATATACATATACACATACACATATATACATACATACATACAGGGATCCCTTACTTTCCACGGTTAATTGGGACCGTGACCGCCGATGTCCATTTCGACCCCCCTCCCATGACTGATGTATACGTACGTGTATATAATATCAATAAATACATACTCAATGCTGTAAATGCTTATACTAACAATTAAACATTCAAAAACAATGCATCAGATGTAAATAAAATATAAGTACACACACAAAGGTGCCGGATCACTGATCTAAAGATTGGGGATTTGAATCCTACTCTCCATAAGGTTGTCACTGTCCCCCCCCCAGTGCAGCTAACTGGGTTATCAAAGGCAGGCCATGTCTCTCACTGTCTATGGTGAGAGGCATGTCAAAGAACCATTGCTGACATTCGTAAAGAGTAGCTGCAAAGTCGTCAGCGTGTTTCTGTCCCTTGCTTAAAGGGTTGTGACAGGAAGGGCATCCGACGTAAAAACCTCTGCCAAATGAAACGTGCGAATCAGATGATTCGCTGTGGCGACTCCCGAGTAAAAGGGAAAAAGCCGAAAGGAAGACAGACACATACAGATGCGCCGGTGGTGTAGTGGTTAGGGTGCTGTGCGCATGATCAGGAGGTTGTGAGTTCGAATCCCACTGAAACCCTCACTGTGCTTCGATCCCTGGGCAAGGTCTTAACCACAAGTGTGCCTCTGTTCACCCAGCAGTATAAATGGGTACCAGTAAAAATATACTGTGAAGGTAACCTGCGATGGACTAGCGTCCCATCCAGGAGGAGTTGAACTCCTGGTCGCTTCATGCTACAGAAATCGGGGATAAGCACCGGCCTGATGAGCCACTAGGCTCGGGTGTAAAAACCCAACAGACTTTACCTTTTTTTACTCACGCATACAGATGCATACCTTACATAAAAATGTAAGTAGTTTTGCGGGTTGTTTTTTAATTTTGTTTTTATTTGTTTTTGTTTTTTTCCATAATTGGCCTTGTTTTGTGGCATTTTCCTTTAACCTTTCCCCTTCTTTTCTCCTTAATTACCTTATTTTTTTTATTTTTCGATGAATTTTTTGAAAACCTACGATAAACTGAAGCCCAGAATAGCGAAGGATTACATTAATGTTCATGTAGATCTATTATTATTATGAAATATTTATTGTTTTTACATGTTTATATTTAATATATTATGTCAAATATATGTGTTTGTGGCAGGTTAAATGATTTTGGGAGGGAGTTGGAGCGGATTACTTGGTTTTCTATTATTTCCTATGGGAAAAATTTGTGTGTGGGGATGTTTTTTCCTGCCTATAGGGACATCAAAGAAAATAATTGAGAATCACTGCACAAGGTGTTCTCGGAGCGCGGAGGAATACACATGGAAGAACATGAGGCTAATTGGCCCGGAAAAGCCATTTCCCTGACAGAGCTTGAAAATCAAAATTTTGCTTGTTGGATGGGGCAGATTTTTGGTGGATCGAAGCTCATACCATGAAAAATTCGTGATAAGTGTGTAACTCATAAGTCAAGGCACCACTGTGTGTGCATATATATATATATATATATATATATATATATACACATATACATATACAGCCGGCCCCCTACCTACGAAATCAATCCGTTCCAGAGCCTTTTTTGTACCGTGGGAATTTCGTCAGTACGGGCATGTAGGGGTATTTTACATGTTAAACGCCTAATTCTTTCCACGTTTCCAGTCTTTGGACTGGATAAACCCCATAAACCCTTTAAAAATGATAAAAGTACACTAATTTTGTTACTTTATTAAACAATTTAAACATTTTATTAAACCATTTTATTAACATATTTATTAATTAAACCATTATTAAACATTTTTTATTAACACACATACACACACCCCTGTCTCTCTCTCTCTCTCTCTCTCTCTCTCTCTCTCTCTCTCAGTCGCGCGCGCGCGCTGTGGGCCATGCCCACAAGACGTGGACTTCAAAGCGCATTCCCTGCTTGACAAACTCAACTTTAATTTGATTCCTTGAGGGTTCGGAATTCCAGATGAGCTCAAATGCGCCCACATGTATTAAACATTTACTGAATTAAACAATTAAAAAACTAAACTAAAGTGTTAAGCTGCCTTCTGTCTCGATCTGGGAGGCCAGAGGGGCGGGATATTGAGAGGCAGCCAATGAGAGAGCAACTCGCGTGTCGTGTGAAATTTTGATTGGTGCGCTTGAATTTCTTTTCGTAAGAGGGGGTTGTTTTTGTATCCCGGGGATGGAAACTTAGGAAAATGATCTTCGTAACCTGGGGATTTCGTTCCCAGGGGTCTTCGTAAGTAGGGGTTTGACTGTGTGTGTGTGTGTGTGTGTGTGTGTGTGTGTGTGTGTATGTGTATGTGTGTGTGTGTGTGTGTGTGTATGTGTATGTGTGTGTGTGTGTGTGTGTGTATATATATATATAAAAAATGCATAGAACACATCGTGAACTGTAATCGATAGAAAAAAAAATCTAGTAATACCTTGTTAATAGATATGCACATAAAAATATGTATGTATTTACAGACATCAATAAATTCAGTGTATGTGCTTATAAAAAACCAACTTGTACAAACCAAAACTTGGTACCATAAACTTGGATAAACATGCTAGAGTACGTAAGATCTCACACACAAACATTCTAAACATTAACTTACCGGAGTTAAGTTATCAACTTCAGCGCAAATGAGAAAGAACGAGGTGTACACATCATCTGCAACCAATCAGCAGGAGGGAGAAATAAAAGCTCTCAGCCATTGGCTAAATTTTAATTAGATAACACTAATGTTGCTGGGGTGGCCACCAATTTAAAAACATTATGAATAAAAACCTTTGAGAACAAAATCCGTGAGTATGCGTGGGCGCAAACGGTGATCCGCGAATGGGTGAGGGCTTACTGTATATCATGTGACAACGTTACAACATCAGTTGTTTCACATAATGAACCTCTGTTCTTTTTTTTTCTTTTTTTTTTCTGTACCTTCGTTTTAATTGTTGAAAAAAATAATCTTAATAATTTTTGTTTTCAACATTATCTTCAATCTTCACAGAATATTTTCATGTCACATGAATTCTAATTATTTAATGTTTCTGACTGATAAATTTACAATTTGACTTCATTGGCTTCCAAAAGTAAGAGAACGTTTACCATGTGTGTATACGTGCATCACCATACATCAACCATGGCAAATTGTCTTGGCCCAGATGCAGCTAAACAGGTCCAATAGATCACAGAAGCTCCGAAAGGTTTCACAGATGCTTCTTAGGTTCTTAAAGGTTCCTTTGCTGCACTGCAGTGTTTTTCTTTCTCCCAGTGGAACCAAAAATGCTGCTTTTGCTTTTGTTTTTGATATTCAAACCTGTCATCTGTGTTCGTTTTACTTGATATCGAAAAAAATATTATTCATTGCTTTCTCCACAGCCACGAGACCAAACTCTCTTCCTGATTCTTAATGAGAAGAAATATTCTCTGCCATTTTTCATTCCGACAACAAAACACTTGCACCTGACAAACTCATCATTCTGACATCACAAGCGGGAAGTAGGAGTTTCTCAGAAAGCCAGTATGTGCTGAACAGTCTACAAATCGACATTCAACAAGTCCACACCATTATTGGTCTCGCCTATTGAATCTCCTAATAGAATCTAATTATTCAGTCAGTACATCAGTACCTCCATCTTGGAGACCTTATCACGTCCTCATCGGTTTCTGCTGTGCTCCGACAGCATTCTGCACTTTCTTGCTGCGTCCACTCAGTTTTTTGAAGGATGTAGTGGACATGACCTTCTAGTGGTATAGGGCACTGGATCGCTGATCCAAAGGTTGGGGGTTCGAGTCCCACTCTCCACAAGGTTGTCACTGTCCCCCTCCCAGTGCGGCTAACTGGGTTATCAAAGGCGGGCCATGTCTCTCACTGTCTCTGGTGAGAGGCATGTAAAAGAACCATTGCTGACTTTCGTAAAGAGTAGCTGCAAAGTCAGTGTGTTTCTGTCCCTTGATAAAAGGGTTGTGACAGGAAGGGCATCCGACGTAAAAACCTCTGCCAAATGAAACGTGCGAATCAGATGATTCGCTGTGGCGACTCCCGAGTAAAAGGGAAAAGCCGAAAGGAAGACAGTAGTGGACATGACCTAGTGGAACGGGGTTTCATTAATATATTACATTTAACTTTTATAATCTGAAGTTTTGGGCCAGAAAAGTGAAGAGATGAGCATCGGGAGCAGAGTGCAGTAGCGTCATTTAAAAAAAAAGTCTGTAATGTTTGAGGTTGAGTTTGTTTCCCCCAGAGTTTTTGATCTTTGAGACACCGTGTGGGTGGCATTATGCATATTATGTGAAACCCTTCTCACTGGAATGCTTTGTTGTCTTTAACCCAAGTTCACGACTTTGTGTGTGTGTGTGTGTGTGTGTGTGTGATTGTGTGTGTGTGTTTTGAACTCACTTTGGAATATTGACTGAACCAGTGTTCCTATGGCGACAAAGCAACAGTTTTGTTTTGGTCTTTTCAGTCAACCTCGACACTCCACCATTTTCCGAACTAACACATTTTCATGTTGCTTCTAATCAGCTAATTAATGCTGATAGGCTTTCTGTTAAAACACCTGTTTAATAAAGAGTGTTCTGCTCCTGTTTATACACAGCTGCATTCAGAAAATGTGTTTTGTATTGGATTATGAGTTTGTGCCGAGCTCGCTCTGTGTGACGTTCTTTCTCAGGTGTTCCCACTGAGACCGCAGTGAGCGAGCGAACAAATGACAGCGGTATTTAATGCATGACTAAAACCACAGGGAACTGAAGTTATTGTCTCAGTTCTCAAACGTACAGTCTCATTTCAGTCTAAATAATATAATGTAAAAATGAGACGTATATAATCAATCATCGTCGTCTTCCGCTTAACCTGGGGTCAGGTCGCGGGGGCAGCAGCCTAACCAATGAGGTCCAGACACCCCTGTACCATCCACTTCCTTCAGATCTTCCGGTGGTACATAGAGTCGTTCCCAGAACAACCGAGAGATATAATCCCTCTTGTGTATTCTAGGTCGACCCCGGGGTTTCTTCCCGGTCAGACATGCCTGAGACATCACACCAGGGAAGTGTTCAGGAGGCATTCTAACCAGATGCCCGAGTCACCTCAACTGGCTCCTCTTGCCCAGAGGTGGGTACCCAGGATAACTACCCTGGAGACAGGCCTGGGAGAGGGGTTCAAAAATGAGTGGCTTGTGGTCAGGCTTCTGCCCATGGAACCCAGCTGGACCCATCCTGAGAAGGAGACATGGACTCACCACTTTTGGGAGGGGAGGTGGGGTTGGGTTGGGTGCAGTGTGAGTTGGGTGGCAACTAAAGGCAGAGGTTCTGTCGGACTGATCATCGGCTACTGACTCTGAGTCTTGGGACATGGAATGTCACCTCTCTAGCAGGGGGCCTGAGCTGGTGTGTGAGGTGGAGAGATACTGATTAGGTTTGGTTGGACTCACTTCAACGCATAGCTTGGGATCTGGAACCACCCATCTCAACAGGTGCCGGACATATATACAGTAACTGCTGGCAGTTTTTGACGTTGTGGTCCTCGCTCTGATATAGAAAGGGGGTTGCGTTGCATGAAGTGGTAACACCAAGAAGGTCCACACGCAAAGTCATTTATGTTCAGCTCCTTGACAACTACCTGGATGTTGAGATGCAACTGCACTGTTGACAAGCCTCTCCCTGCAGCACGTTGCTAAATCACCATGCGAGCTCGTTCCTCTAGCTGTGGCCATCTAGCTTTTAGCCCGCGATTAGATTTTTTGTTTTCTTCATTGCAGTAATAAAAATCTCCGCTTTTCTCCGTCCCTCACAAGTTTCTTGTTCACTCCAAACTTTCTTTCTGCTGCTCGAATACCATTTTCTGCTGCATATTTCACTACTTACAGCTTGTAATCCGCAGAATAGGATTTTCTTTTTGAGGACATTTCTTCAGTGGTGGATGAGCAGGTACTGGTACCCAAGCCTAGAGTGCCCTCTTATGGTTGTGAGTGTAAAAATAACAAACCTGTGAAATTACATTTGTTATGGGGACGAACAGAATTATATGTAATAATTTCACATTATAAGTCGCTCTGGAGTATTAGTCACATCTTCAGCCAAAGTATGAAAAAAAGTGCGACTTATAGTGAAAAATACCATCTCAAACCGATGCAGGAAAGTTTTTCTTTTTTATCAGGAAACTAATACATGACTATTTTAATTATTTACTCACCACCAACTAATTCAAACAAAAGTACATGATATAAATATCATTTTTTAAAAATAGTGAATCTTGAAAAAAACAGTCATCTTGCAATATTCAAGATTCTGAAGCTCATGGCAAAGAAGTGAATGTAAGATGGCCTCTGGGGATAAAAATAAAATTGGCGGCAACATTCATTCATTTTCTGTAACTGCTTAATCCTAATTAGGGTCACGGGGAGTGTGGTGCCCATCCCAGCTGACGACAGGCGAGGGCAGACTACACCCTGGACAGCTCGCCGGGCCATTGCACGGCAGAAACACACTCATGGCTTTGCAGCTACTCTTGATGAAAGTCACCAATTGTTCTTTTACATGAACTTCACACCATAGACAGTGAGAGACATAGTGGGCCCTTGATAACCCAGTTAGCTGCACTGGGGGCAGCTTGAACCCATGACCTTGGGATCAGTAATCCAGCACCTTACCACCGGGCCAGCATTGCCCCGGGTCTGGAAGTTGACTGCGCTGTTCTAACACATGAATATGCTTTGATTTAAACAATTCTTTTTTATTTTGGTTATGATATTCTGTATTAATGCTGCAAGAGAAATCGTTGCTTCTGCATTTCACCCATCCAAAGTGAGCACACACACACACACACACACACACACACACACGGAGCAGTGGGCTGCCACACATATTCGGGGCGCCCAGAGAGCAGATGGGGTTTAGGTGCCTTGCTCAAGGACACTTCAGCCATGAATGTGAAGGAAGGAAAGGTGCAGCTCACTCCGCCATTGCCACACGTTTTTCCTGCTGGAAAATGACGCTCCACCTCAGTCTCAAGTCTGCTACAGACTCAGACAGGTTCTTTTCCAAGATTGTAATGTATGTCACTCCATCCAGCTTCCCATCAATTCTGACCACCTTCACTGTCCCTACTGAATTCAGACATCCTCAAAGCATGGTGCTGCCACTTACATGTTTCCCTGTCTGGATGATGGGTGTGGGGCGATGTGCAGTCGTATACATAGCATAGCACTTATCAAATAACCTTCTTCCACATGTTTGCTGTGTCCCCCACATGGCACATGGCTTTTTTCTTGCCTCCCTTCCATTGCACAGTCAAGGTTCATGGTGTGCATCCAATCAGTGCTGTTCTTGCCTGTTCTGTTCGGTTTGGTGTACGGATGTTTTGGTAGATTTGTCGTTGTGCGATACACTTTCTATTTTCAGAAGATGGATCGAACAGCACTCTGTGAGCCGTTCAAAGCTTGCCCCCCCTCAATCAACACTGGTTTGTTCTCATGTTCTCTAACAAACCTCTCAGGCCTTTCTCGAGCAGCTGTATTTAAACTGAGATTAGATTTCCAGGTGGACTCTGTTTATTAATTATGCGGCTTCTAAAGGCAATTGCTTGCACCTGATTTTATTTATGGGTGTCAGAGTAAAGAAGGTCAAATAGCACTTCAAATTATTATGGGATTTGTAAAACAAAATGAACAAAAAAAAAAAAAAAAATAGGCCCTCCCAACAAACAAAAATATTCATCATTTTGTTTTCCACTTCACAGTATGTGCCACCTTGTGTTTGTCTGATACATAACATCCCAACAGAACACATTTGCCTTTGGTTGTCACATGACAAAATGTGGAAAGATTCAACGGGTATGAATACTTTTGCGAACAGTCTGTTATACTTAACAATGCTGTATTGAATGCCCTGATTGACCGATCAGAATTGAGTAATTGAATGAGCCATGTAATAAAGTAAATACTGTCTAACAATCTACTAATTGAGTTATTTGCATGAGTACAGACTGAGGCAAAACAAAGACTCAAAATGTACAAGGAGAGCAAAATGTTACATAACTTTTCACAACTATAAATTAATAAATAAACAAATGAACGTTGACATTGGTTTTGTCTGGTGCACCATATGCTAAAGAGTCTCTCGGGACTTGTCTGTGCCGCCTGATCCCGAGGGTTTGGACTGGATGATGAACGATTGAGAGCCAGAATAATGTGTAATAATGATGATTACCAGGACTCTGCTGAACGCTCCATGACTACATCATTATCCTCACAGAGTGAACTTTATGACAGCTCTGTTATTTGCAAGATACTTAGCAGGGTTGAAAAGTACTCTGAATTAATGAGCTCGAAAGACCTTCGAGCAGCGGAGTTTATGTCGGCTCATGACTCATCGTTTTCTATCATACATATGGATGTGTTTGTGTTTCTGAGCACGATAACAGGAAGACCTTTTATTCTCTGATGATCAACTTGCTGCTTTTTGAGCAAGACACCCCTCCCCCCCTTTGGAAAGTATTTTCACCTTTTTTATTTCAAAAAAAATTTTTTTTTGTTGTAACTACTTTGGAACACTTGCATTCGCCAGAGGATGCTGAGGCTGGAACTACCAGGCAGAAGGCCTAGAGGAAGACCAAAGAGACGATTCATGGATGTGGTAAAGGAGGACATGAAGGTCGTTGGTGTAAGAGAAGAAGATGCAAAGGATAGGGTGAGATGGAGGCAGATGATTCGCTGTGGCGACCCCTGAAGGGAAAAGCCGAAAGGAAAAGAAGAAGAAGAAGAAGCATTCGCCAGAGGTTTAATAGAGAGTAAGACAATTCTATTGGGCTTTTATAACCGAGCCTAGTGACTCATCAGGCTGTGCTTATTCCCGGTTTCTGTAGCATGAAGCTTCCCAAGAGTTCGACGACTCCTGGATGTGGGACACTTGTCCATCGCAGGTTTACCTTCGCAGCATTTTTACTGGTGCCCATTTTTACTGCTGAGTGGACAGAGGCACACTCGTAGTTAAAACCTTGCCGAGGGGACTTCTCATGGTGGGTGGGGGTGGGGGGTGGGGTCTCACAGGGATTCGATCTCGCAATCTCCTGATCATGTGTTTAGAACCCGAACCTGTATGCTATTGGCCCCACAACAGACACTAAAGTCTTCATGAACGAAAGTCACTTTAACCAGAAAATAGTTTTCTACTTTTTTTGCTGTTCAGGTTGAGTCACTATTATAAGATTTATAGTATTCCTCAGAAAACGAATGTGAACTCAATTATGTTCATTGTGTTTGTTTGTCAGAAGCATTACATTTCAACTGCATGATCAGAGAACTTTTTTGTTAATGAAGTGTTTATGTAATGTTTTATCTCAGCCTTGCTGGCACAAATTAAAAATGTCATTATTTTAAAGTAAATCGCTTCTCGGATACCAAAACAAATGCATGGTTTAATTATTTATTTAATTTTTAAAAGAAACCTGAATTTTTGCTGCATGTAGGGTGAAAGTTGCTAAGTGTTTCTGGAGATGCAGCTAATTAAGTATATATTACATGGGAACAAACAAAGTAAATTAAATCGAGATTCTCAGTGTTTGTTTATGCATATCTTAATTATGACGGCATTGGATGAGCTCCACATGCACTGCATAAGATGTTAGACAACGGTGTGTTTTTAAGCTCATTCAAGCTCTCGGTATAAAACTAGCATGAAATTTTTTTAGTTTATTTTGAACACACTCAACACACTTCATTTATTAGCTCGATTCATGTCTCGTGAATTTCAAAAACCAGGCTTCCACCTATATGAATGACTTTCTTGATTGATAACAGCAGTGATGATATTTCGACTCTTTCTTTAAGCAGCCGTGATACTGACCCAGTAAATTCTTTGATTTCTTTAGTGAAATTGTAAAGTGAGGCGCAGACACACCCAAGTAAAGATATCTGAGTCTCTGAACTGTTCCCTCGTGATCGTGGCACCTGATCTGCTGTTACTGTTCTAAAAAGATTGAAAATGCTGGCTACAGTAAGCCCCCACCCCCCCCACCCTCCTGCGCCCCGAACTGTTTCACTTCACAGACGCAAGGGTGGAATATTATAGCCTTGAAGCCAGAGGCAATTTGAGTGACATGGCAGACAGACGATTGCAGACTTTAGGCCAACTTGTGATGCTGGTCACTGAAAAACAACTCGGAGCTCAACTTCAGTTCGGTGACTGTATTTTACTTCATAACACTTTTTTATTTTTTATTTTTAAATGAATTTAATAATTTTTCCATTTGGAAAACTGGTACGTGGAGGCCGGTGCTGAGCCAATCAGATCCCAGCATTTGTAATGCTAGAACTTGCTGCTAGAAAAGTGTGCAGTCCTGCATCGAATGCTCTAACTCGACTAAGTATTTTTAGTTTGCGGAAGGTTTTAGAGTTTTTTTCGGCGTTGTTTTCATCCTGTTCTCAAAGTAATTTAATAATCCAACATAATATTACCCAGAAAGAGGCGACCCGGTGACATAGCGCTTAGAACGTCTGTCTCACAGCAAGAAGGTCCTGGGTTCGGTTCCCAGCACGGGCATTTCTGTGCGGAGTTTGCATGTTCTCTCTGTGTTTGTGTGGGTTTCCTCCGGGTTCTCTGGTTTTCTCCCACAGTCCAAAAACATGCACAGTTGGCTAATTAGCTGTTCAAAGTCTCCACTAGGTGTGACAGTGAGTATGATGGTTGTGTGAGTGTCGGCTTGTGATGGCCTTGCGAGCCATCCAGGGTGTACACCGTTCTCGCCCAGAGTCGGCTGAGATGAGCGCCAGCCTCCCCTGCGACCCGAATTAGGATTAAGCTATTTAGAAAATGAATGAATGGTGAATGGATTACCCAGAAAGGTTTAGGTGTTGTCGGTTAAAGAACTTTTAAACATCAGGAGCATGATGGTGATGATGAGCATCATCTACATTTTTGTTTTCCTTATTATACAAAAATCCATTATGAGCTGTGAAGGGGGAAAAGTGTGAACCCCCAAAAAAAAAAAAAAAAAAAAAAAAAAAAAACACCATAACCCTTTATCCACAGTCTTCAAGTGCAGATGAGAAGCAGTTCTCGTTCTCGCTCAGCTTGAAAGTCACCTGACCACGTCAAACGTAATGAGACGACTTCGTGTTAACGAGACGCAGATCAGCTTAATGAGGTTGGCTACAGAGACGCTCACACTTTCTGTCTCCATATCGGTTACCAACCGTCTCATTCTGCTTCTCTCTCTCTCACTCGCTCTCGCACGCGCCCCCTCTGTGGCCATCTCACTTTATTTTACCTTTTTTTTTCTTCCCTTCAATCTTCTCACAGTTGACAGATCTTTCATTTTGGCTGCGTGATGCATCAGGAGACACTGGTGTATCATTTTATTCATATAGGCTGCTTTAAAGCATGTGTTAAAGCTGTCAGTTTTGAACAGACATTGTCCCGAGTTTTCATTTCAGATCAGTGAACAGCAACAAAAAAAAAACGACCACCGAGTCAGGATAAAGGTTGAGCTATTAAAAAAGAAAAGGTAAACATCAGGTATCCTGTCAGTTCGGCCATTCGGTACGAGCAGGTGACATTTTCCTTGTGTGTGTCACACTTCTCGGTCTGCCAGCTTAATATCTAGAAGTCATGACCTTAATGAGGCGGATTGATTGTGTGCCCACGAGTGCCAGGCTTTCCAAGATCGAGCCCAACTCGAAATCAAGGTAGGAGTCGCCGGGTGAGCTGATTACATGCCAGCCAAGGTTGATCCTCCCTCCGCTTTTCTCATAACCATAAATATTCATACACTGAGCTCACACACCTCTCCCCATCACCGGCTAATTACCCCCATCCCCTCCAAGATCACTTGCTGGGTCAGCAGGGAGACCTGCATTGAAAATGCTTTAAAGACTCACTTGTGCAGGTTTAGCTTGTAAATTAAATGATCCTCTCGTATCGTATCTGAACCGCACATAAAAACGCCATATTGTCTCTCGTCATGGTTTAATCGGTGTGCTTATGTCCTAATCAGCAGATTGTGTCACCTGCATCATCAGTGCGTGCAGTCTTCTCATTAGCCCAGATTGCAAACCGGTTCATTCGGATAATTACAGCAGCCCAAATCACGACTCGGTTCTGTAAAACTCATTTAAATATTTTCCTTTCAGACCATTTGTGGTGTTCTTTTCAGGTGACTGTGGATTAAGTGAGGAAATTAAGATTTACCGGGTCTGATGTGTGACCGTTAGTTTTATTATATCCAGACCCAGTGGATATGCGCAATCGTGTGCTCTGATTGGCTCTGCTACTACTAGGATTTCAGCTTATATATACTGGGACTATAGAAAAACTAAATTATTTGCTGAACCAACTCAATTTGAAAATAGAGCTCTATAAAAATAAAAAATAAAAAAACCAACCCCCCCCCCAAAAAAAAAAAACTCAGTCAGATTAAAGACTTTGATGACAGTGTACTTTTTAAACTTTAAAATGAATGAATTTGTGTTTTCTCAGTCATAGCTTGTCAGACTGTCGGTGGCTTTTTTTTTGCGCCGATGAGGAATCATCATATTCCCGTAGTAGAGTGTCGTACTTCTAACGGTGCGCCTGTCAGGATGCAGCCCATTAATTACTGAAGGTTTTTCTTATTCATCATGATTCTTTTAATTTGTTTTGGTCTCATCCCAGAAACTTTTGAAACTTTGTCTGTCTCGAAGTCCGTGGGTTAAATAGTTGTGTGTGTTTTTTTTTTTTTGTAGTTCACTCTTGTCCGTTGAGCGAATGTGTTCCAGACACTTTGTTCAAAACAGAATGGCTTGATGGGTTGAGTCTTACTTTTCTCTTGCGTCTGCATTAGGCAGCTTGACGCTTCAATTCAATTCAGCATCAAGGCCATTACATTCTGGATCATTAGCTTGAGGGGAAACGTTTCGTGTTCTTTCTTTAGCATCTCGAGGAAGAAACAAGCCAGATTACCTCAATCTTTGGAGTTTCACTCAGGAAGGCCACTTCTGTACACTATACAGAAGGTGAACTTGGGCATAGGGTGGAAGGAACTTCACCCGTACTGGAAAATAAATGGTGGCTGAGGACCTGTTTTAATTTGGACCAATCCTGGACTGCAGATCCAGTGTTGGTACTGAGAAGCTGCGTTTCTTCTTCTCTGAGGTTAATAATGGTATAATTGAGATATTAAAAACTTCTTACGTTCTCGGTCTTGCCACCATTGATGCAAATGATACTCAGGCAAAGTGGAAATGTGTTTAATATAATTTTAAACTTGTTCTCTTTGCTCTCGTTCGTTTGAGATCAGCACAACACGTTTTCATGGAATGACTGGTAAATCCAGACGTTTATTCATTTTATATTTTTTATCGACATTCAATATGGATTTGATCTGCATAGATTTGCCATGGTTTTGATCTCTGGGTGAGGCCATGATTTTTCGTGTTATTTTAGTAGGTTTGGTGTTTGTGATGTCACTATGGTTTTTAGCGTTGGTGTCACCAAGGTTTTGTTATTTGCGGCATCAACACGACTGTGGTGTTTGGTGACATTGGCATTGCCTTTTTTGTCTCCATGGTATCATTATGACTTTGGTGTCAATGGTATCATCGTGGCTTTGGTATCTGCAGCATCACTATGACTTTGGTGTCAATGGTGTCATCTTGGCTTTGGTGTCCATAGCATCACTGTGACTTTGGTGTCAATGGTGTCATCGTGGCTTTGGTTTCTGCAGCATCACTGTGACTTTTACACACCAACTCATGATTTAAGGTGAAGATCTGGACATTTTGCAACACGCTACACTGGCTATTACCTGATTGAACCGAAAACCATCATCATGTGATTAACTGATTCATGCCACTCTGAAGCTAACTTTTAATTCACTGTTGAACATTGTTCCCGGCGATGGCCTGACAAACTGTCCAGGGTGTACCCTGACCTCACTCATAATTGATTGAATGAGATTGGTGCCAGCGTTCCTGCGACCCAAATGAGGACTAAATGCTTCAGAAAATATATTGCATCAGTTAAACAGAAAATTAACCATAACCTCAACGTGAAGGTATTTTATTTTCATTTTTTTTGCTCAGTACGCTGTACATGTCAATCATATACAGTTACGTTAAACACAGTCTGATGTTGCGGCTGCATGAGGAAATTATTACACAACTTTCAGGATTTAAAACTAACTGAAGGAATGTTTTTCAAAGTTAAAAACAACTATTTTGAATCTCTGTATTGTTCTGTTGGACAGTTGTGGTGGGATGTCGATGCAGGATGACTATGATGTGTGTTTAAGAAGGAGGTGGAGGATGATCCCTCCAACTGGAAAAGGTGTAGATGTGAAGGCAGTAGGAGAGAAAAGCTAGCAGGCTTTACGTTCTTTTGTAATGTCTGAGAGCTTCTTTACGCAGGTTGGAAGGTGTTCGGTCTCGTTTAAGCCGGAGCGTGAGGAAGCGGTAATGTCCCAGATTACCCCTCCTTCCACTCGGGTCCCGAGGTTAATGAAACTTCTGATGAGAAGCACAATTTGCCTCTGTCTATTATCTCCTCACCCAACAGCTACTCCACAAGGTTTCTTTTAATGCCGATGCGAGCGAGACATGGAGAGAGGAAATATCAAAAGATGATGAGTTTTTAATCTTTTAACATTTACATGTCGCAGGAATGACACGGAGCCCTGGACTGCTAATGTCATTCTGGAATGCATGTGACCTACAGAGAACTCCTCAAAGCTCTGAGATAGGGCTGAATTAGATGCTTCAGAGTTTTCTCTCTCTCACGCACTCAAAAAAAAAAAAAAAACTCCTTCTCCGGGCATCCACCACTCGGCTTTCTTTTAAGCCCGGAGATTAAATTTATAATGAGAAACTGGAGTGTAAATGAGCGGCAGAGGGACTGAAAGGTTTAAAAGTATCTGTCTGTTGAATACTGAAGAATAAATGTGTATGAAATTACATTAATCGCTTTGCAAAGTTTAAAATGCACCTTATTCTTTTCTCTGTGATTACATTTCTACTTTTGACTCCTGGCAATTTTGTAATAGCAGCTTACACGGAATTTAATAGTTCAATGACCAGTGAATTCATGACATTCCATCTCAGAGGAACTAAACTTTAGTGGAAAGCTGGAGGCGGGATCCACAATAGATAATATTGCGAGAGAGTGTGGATTGAAGAATGCACCCACTTGCCTAAGGGTCGCTCTCAAGCAAACTTCCCAAGGAGAACCGCCCTTCTACCATCAAAGATGTTCTGGGACAACAAGCGCCACCTCGAAAAGCAGAGCAAGTTGAACCCACTGGGTGGATGTGCCAGGGTAAACTGTTCCAAGAGCAGGTGCCTTTATAAAAACAGCCCCAGATCCCTTTCTGTGTATTTTTATTTGAATTAAACATAAGCTCAGTACTGTTGGCCAAGTGATTTTCATGGCATATTTAATGCTGGTGTTGTTGTGATTGTATTTCCTGTCACATTCTGTGTGTTACAGCACACATCTATAATCACAGCCCCTAAAGGAAGTGACTGACTGGATAAAGATTGGATTAATCAGAATAAAAGCCCAAGGGCAATGCTCATTGTGATGCTCCCACCACCGTGCTTTAGTGTGAGGATAAAA
This sequence comes from Plotosus lineatus, assembly GCA_024760905.1. Lineage (NCBI taxonomy): Eukaryota > Metazoa > Chordata > Actinopteri > Siluriformes > Plotosidae > Plotosus > Plotosus lineatus. Next base: position 7,957,900 of record CM045733.1, read on the forward strand.
TGTGTATGCAAGTCATTACAGGACAAAGAACTCGTATATATTCCTGCCGTCAGAGTCATCGAGAGTCCCAGTGCCCGAGGCGGGAATTTAGTCCCAGTCGGCCCAACCCGCGTTGCAGCCATGTTCTTCCACCATTCACATGGACTCACACAGAAATGGTAAAGCTTGTCTTTGAGGTGTTCTTTATTTTTTCAGACAAGCAATGAAAGAATCCATTATCAAAATAAAAACTAGGGAATGCATCTGTGGAGTCGAAATATTTAAAAAGGAAGAAGTATTAAGTGCGTATGGGTCTGATCAGGAAACCGATCCTGGACTGTGTGACACTTACTTTTTACATTTTCTGCAGATTTGGAAAAAAAATAGTTTTCCCCATTTTTTAACATATTAGGACAATATGCAGTTAATCTTGGTAGAGGCAGGATGATATTCCTTGGGGAAGCAGCATCATCAAACTGTCAGTAGGAGACTCAAAGTCAATATGTAACATGGACAGAATGAACTGCCTTCTATTCACTAATAATAGCTTTAGATTATAATTGTGTAATTAGTTACACAGCGCTAATTCATGCTGTTTTACACGCTCAACTTGCGTTTATTATATGAAGTCAATTAAAGCAAATCCATCAGTGATTGGTGGGAGCTCGACACACCGTGTAACATGGACAGGAAAAGTTACCTATATCATTGAATCCGTTTTTAATCTGGTGCTTATTTACCAATTTTGCTACAGACATACACATTCTGTGGTTCATTGTGCACCTATGCTCTGAATCATGTGGTTATTGGCCCTGTAGACACCTAAGCAGAGGCTCAGCAGGACGTCAAAATAATGTCTTTCTCTTCTCACAAAATTGAATGTGAAAAAGGTGTGAACTAGAAGCATTTGAATTATTAAAAAAAACGCGTTCACCATATGTATTTTGATATGATGATATCTCTCAGGCACGTACTAAAGATTCTGATGCATTGAGTCACGAATAAAGTTGGACATGGAAATATTTGAGTTAATGTGCCAGTTTTATTATCAGACCCATATATAAAACAAAAGAAGATTATATAATATAATGATTATTTTGGCGTTATGTTATGCAACTGTTATTATCCATCATATACTTTTACCAGTAAGCCGGTGATGTTAAACCCAGCTGATAATAGCAGCTGAGTCACAGTGTGGACTATAATAATAATTCATTTGCAGAACTTGCTTGATTCTATTGGATCACAGGGAGGCAGGCAATAGATATGTACACCAGATAGCTCCCCAGTTGATTGCATGGCCAGTAGGCACAAAGTCACTCATATTGAGAGGAAGTTTGAAACAGGCAGTTAGTCGGAATGTGCATGTTTTTGGACAGTGGAAGGAAACGAGAGTACCCAGAGGGAACCTCATACAAGGACATGGAGAACCATACAAACTCCAGACAGAAACACCCTTGCCAAGCCCAGGACTCTCATCAATGGTCTTTTTAAGACTGCAAACCTCTAAAATCAAGCAGGAAGAATACTTGTACACCTGAATTAATCGTGCAGCCGGGTGAACACTGGCTCATTAATTGACTGGATTTGAATCAGCTTCAAGGCCTGGTTTCTTGAGGCAGACAGCAGGTGGTTTGTGCAGCTCATCTTAAAGAATTGTTGAAGATTATTACAAGCAACCGAACAGCATTCTCAACTTTCTCTAATTAATTTAAAGTGGAAATATCTGACATTAACTGCTTATTAAATTAGAAAGCATTACTATCATCCACTATACTCTCAGTCTGTCTGAGAGCGGGCAGTAGTGGTCAGCACTGTTCCCTAACAGCAGCAAAATCCTGGGTTTAATCGAGGGTGGTTTCTTCTGGGTACTCCTGGGCTTCTCCCACAGTCCGAAAACATGCACATTAGGCTAATCGGCTGTTCTAGATTGATCCAAGGTGTGAATGTCGGGGTGAGTGACTCTTGTCTAAATTAAGCAACACTGTGCTCAGGTGATTGCTGCTGTGCAACAGATTTACTCCTCGTGTTCCCCTTTTTGTCTGCGTTTCTGATGATTCTTCTCTCTTTAGGATCATGAAGTTCATGTTTTCTGAACTTTAATTTATATGAGGCAGCCCAGCACAGTTTCAACACTGACTATTACATATTGATTTTCAGTTTTTTAAGATGTTTAAATCTTATTTCATGGGAGTCGTGCACACAGCATTGATTCACCCAGCTTGCTCTCTTCCTCATTCAGGGGTTTGTAGCAGCACCGAGGATATCGGACTGAATTCTTCGGTCAAGTTCAAGTATAGAGATTTATTTAAAAAACAGCACTACCACATTTAAGTTTAAAATTGACATTTTTGTAAGTAGCCGCTGTATGTTCTTAAAGCATCACTGACTATCCCAGAGACTCTACTTTTCGAATAAATTTCCACCAGGCATGTGAACAAGCCTGTTGGCTGATGTTGGAATACAGCTCGGTCGTCCAGGTAACTACAAGTTACTCATCATCATAATTGAGGAATCGCACGTTGTTTTCAGTGAAGTACTTTACATATAGCTTCATTTCATAATTTATATAAGTAAGCATTGGCATGACTTACTCAATGCACATATCTTGACCCAGGAAAGGCAGTTGATTGTAATTTTGGAATTCACGCTATACAAGAAGCCAGATTAGTGAATAGAGTTGTCAGTAGTTCCAACACAAGAACCAAATCTGACTGTGGTGGTCTGATGTCCATATTTAGTTGGCTTTCTATGAGGGTTGGTATCTAAGTTCATCATAATCCACCTCACCATCAGGATAAGCGATGAGCGTAAACCTCCACCAAGGTAAAGCAATATCTCAGTACACAGCACCCCGAGCTGGGCCTGCTGTAGTGTTGCACAAAAGTGTCCATATGTAACACTATGTATCACAATGTTAAAGAATCCTTAAAAAAAAGAAATGGATTTAGAATTCAATCCAGAGCAATCCAAATCTAACTTCTTCATCGTCTGGTTGAAATATCGCGGAAATACAAAATGAACCGTTCATGCAATCATGGCAAACAAATAAAGTGGATGTAAAGCTTACCATACAACAGCGGCAGTGTTGTTGTATTCTTGAATCTGATTGGTCAGAAGGAGGTGTTGTGATTTTTCTGTATATGTATTTTTTTCTTTTGCGAAAACCTCAATAAAATGCAAACAGAAGGAAATCTTAAACAGCTGCTGAAGTATAACAGTTGGTGTATATTTTTTTGAAAAAGTAATAGTTTTTTTATTTCGGAAAACACGATCATGTGAGTTTTATTGCGAGCATGAAGCTGAACACCTCGGAGAGCTCATAAAACAAACCACGGGCGGTGTGTAGAATATTGCAGAGCGAAACGCTGACATGGAAGGCGTTTCTGTTCCTGCTGTCTTCTCTCAGCCTCCATTAGCTCTTTCTCAGGTTTATATTAAAAGGGCGCTGACTCGACCATGACTTTGTGACAGTAATAAGTGTCAAAAGTGTCAGACTCTCACTGTATCTCTACGTCTCTCACTCTCTCAGCAACGAAATCTCTTTTTCTGGAAGTGCCGGGAATTGGGGCGAAGTGTTATGCACGGCGCCATCAGGAGCACATTTGAGAAGAGTTTCTTTTCTCAACTCTCCATCTGGTGGTCTTTTTTCTTCTTCTTTTTTCAATCTTTTTTGATGGTGTTGCTCAACTATTTTTTTGTTTTATTTTCTGAACAGATTAAATCTCCATCTGTTGCAGCTCTCATGAATTATTAAAATCATGCACTTGCTTATTTCTGACGATTTTGCTGCAGTGTTGTGCTGCATTGGCAGATTCTGTAGTACTGATATGATAAAATTACATTATAATTATTTCTGTAGTTTTCTAATGAGTAGTTTGAGTTGATGGAACACGGGGGGGGGGTGTGTGTTTATTATTGGCGTTTAGTTTGTTCAATTAAATTCAGTTTTATACGTTTTGTGCTTTTTACAATTGACGTTGTCGCAAAGCAGCTTAACACAGTAAAAGTAGTAGTTTAGAAAGTATAAGAGTTTAAGCATTTCCCATAACCCGGTGGCAAGGAAAATTTCCTCAGTTGATGGGAGGAAGAAACATTGAGAGGAACCAGATCCAAAAGGGAAACCCATCCTAATTTCTTTGAAACCATAGAGACAAGCCATATACAGTGGGACCTCGACTTACTGAAATCTCTGAGTACGAAAAAGCCAGGTTACGAAAAACATTTTCCGAAATTTTCGTCCTCTTTTTACGAAAACAACCTCTTTTTACGAAAAGCGCCAAACGCGACATTCAAAATTCAAACAATGTGCGAGTTGCTCTCTCATTGGCTGTCTTCCAACATCCCGCCCCGCTGGCCTCCCATTGGCCAGGAGGGAGCTCACCTGTACCCATACTTCCTTTTTGTCACACGCACAGAGTGTTGAACAGGACTGTTGGCTTGTTTAGAGATTAATCATTGCAGCGTTATATTTCGTTATCGCTGAAACCCCTCTACAATCAGCACGATATTGAAGCAGATGGAGCATGAAAACAGTGCTCCGTGGGACAAGACTTCCAATCTCGCAAGGAAGCAAGTTAATATTGAATCAGGACCTCTGCTCTTTCAAACAGGTACTATAATTCCGCTTTAAATACAACAGCCCGTCCATTTAAACTATTAAATAGAATTGCTCCGTTGGTTGCGCGTTGTGTGTAGGCGGAGCCCGCATTTGCATTCGGCAAAACACACCAGAGACAGTTTTGTGTATGTGTAAGAGCGAGACACAGGGCAAGAAAAAAAGACAGAGCTAGAGACACAGTGTGTGTGTGTGTGTGTGTGTGTGTGTGTGAGAGAGAGAGAGAGAGCCAGACAGAGACTGCGTACAGAGTCAGTCAGAGATGAAAGGAGGTGTTCTTTACTCTCTTTCGTGAGAGCACATTCACATTGCAGCTTATTTTTCGCCTTTTAAGTTGTTTAATTCAGTAAATGTTTAATAAATGTGGCGCGCTCTGCCGAATGTGCTTCAGCATTTGTGAACAACAGTTTGGTTTCATGCCAAGAAAGAGCACCACAGATGCAATGTTTGCCTTGAGGATGTTAATAGAGAAGTACAGAGAAGGTCAGAGGGAGCTACATTGTGCCTTTGTAGATCTGGAAAAAGCATATGACAGGGTGCCAAGAGAAGAACTGTGGTATTGCATGAGGAAGTCTGGAGTGGCAGAGAAGTATGTTAGAGTGGTGCAGGACATGTATGAGAGATGTAAGACAGTGGTGAGGTGTGCTGTCGGTGTGACCGACGAATTCAAGGTTGAGGTGGGACTGCATCAAGGGTCAGCTCTGAGCCCCTTCTTGTTTGCTATGGTAATGGACAGGCTGACAGGACGAGGTGAGACAAGAATCTCCATGGACTATGATGTTTGCAGATGACATCGTGATCTGTAGTGAGAGCAGAGAACAAGTGCAGGAAAATCTAGAGAGGTGGAGGTATGCCCTGGAAAGGAGAGGAATGAAGGTTAGCCTCAGAAAATCAGAATACATGTGTGTGAATGAGAAGGACCCAGGAGGAACGGTGATGTTACAGGGAGCAGAGATAACGAAGGTGGAGGATTTTAAGTACTTAGGCTCAACAATCCAGAGCAATGGAGAGTGTGGAAAAGAGGTGAAGAAGCGTGTGCAGGCAGGCTGGAATGGTTGGAGAAAAGTATCCGGTGTGATGTGCGATAGGAGAGTGTCAGCAAGAATGAAGGGAAAAGTGTACAAGATGGTGGTGAGGCCAGCGATGTTGTATGGCTTAGAAACAGTGGCGCTGAGGAAAAGGCAGGAGGCAGAGCTGGAGGTAGCGGAGATGAAAATGTTGAGGTTCTCCCTGGGAGTAACGAGGATGGATAGGATCAGAAATGAGTATATCAGAGGGACAGCCCACGTAAGATGTTTTGGAGACAAAGTCAGAGAGGCGAGATTGAGATGGTTTGGACATGTACAGAGGAGGGATAGTGAGTATATTGGCACTAGGATGCTGAGGTTGGAACTACCAGGCAGAAGGCCTCGAGGAAGACCGAAGAAGAGATTTATGGATGTGGTGAAGGAAGACATGAAGGTCGTTGGAGTCAGAAAAGAAGATGCGGAGGACAGGGTGAGGTGGAGGCGGATGATTTGCTGTGGCGACCCCTGAAGGGAGCAGCCGAAAGTAAAAGAAGAAGAAGAAGAAGCTCTGCCGAATGTGCTTGATCTTGCTGGACACAAGGGAATGGTCAGTATTACAGTCAGCACTGTGATAGCTACGAGTGAGTCTGATGCATGATAGGTTGAAGCGTTTGGTGAGGATCAGGTCGAGCTGGTGCCAGTGTTTGGATCGTGGGTGCCTCCAAGAAACTCTGTGTTGGGGCTTTGTGTTGAAGAATGTGTTGCTGATGCAGGTTATGGTGGCAGCAGAGCTCTCGCAAACGTTGTCCATTTTCGTTCACTCGTCCAGTGCCGAACTTTCCAAGGTAGCTTGGCCAGGTGTTATAGTCCGTGCCGACTCTGGTGTTAAAATCACCGAGAATGAAAAGTGACTGTGCAGAGGGGACTTTGCTAATGGCAGAGCCAAGGTCGTCGTAGAACTTGTCTTTGACGTCACTTGGAGACGTGAGAGTTGGAGCATAGACCCCACGCCATGTTCCCTCACTTGGTCGGGTGTCTTCCCTTTCCAGAAGAAGGGGAAATCCTTCTCTCTCACAGAGCCTGTCTCTGGGAGTCTAGTTTCCTGGAGGGCAACAATGTCCATCTCCAGCCTGTTCAGTTCCCATATCATTGATTTCTTCAAGGCTGTCAGTGAAACCTGGTGTCATTGTCCTCACATTCCAGGTGCCCAGTTTTAGAATAGAATGCTTATTGTTTATTCTTGTTTCATTATTTATTATTAATTTTTATTAATGTTAATGTACATGTATTATTATTATTGTTATGAAATATTGATTGTTTTTACATGCTTATCTTTACTATATTCTTTGAAATATACGTGTTTGTGGCAGGTTATGAGTTTGGGAGGGGGTTGGAACAGATTGATTAGTTTTCTATTATTTAACAAACTTTTCGGCTTACGAGCTCGCCCTCAGAACGGATTAAATTCGTAAGTCAGGGTATCACTGTCTGTGTGTGTGTGTGTGTGTGTGTGCGCGCAGCAGGATAATTTTGCTTAACAGGATTTCTTCATAAGGTTATCGTGTGATGTTGAACACTTACAATAAGAAATTAACTCCCAAAACAAGAGTAACTATTGAGCACATAGAAATGTAAGATTTTATTCTTATTGTTTTGTTAAGAACTAAATAATCTGCAGTGAGCCACTCGGCTTCGGGATGCGTGACAGCCGGTCGGCTTCTTGTGTGATTTTTCAGCTTATGTATCGGTTTGAAGTTTGTTATTTTGGTTATTACAGCGGTAGGTTGTGAGCTCATTCTTCGGAAGCATCTCTTTATTTTTGTCTTCAACCCCTTTCTCACTCGGGCGAATGTGCTGGTGAACGTCACAAATGTTGTTGTTGTTGTTGTTGTTTTTTTAAATTTCAGATGTACGTGTTTTAATTATGATATTGAGTTGAATTGTTCACCAATTCCGCACCGGTTCATCTCGACCACACTTGCTGTGCATGAGTTTCAAACACATTTGAAATTATCGCCATTGTCTGGCAAAGGAGAACTGTTGACCTGTTATGTAATCACGAGCGTGTCATGAGGTCTGCAGTGTGTCTTTTATACGCCCTTTTCATGCTTCATTTGACACGTGTATCCCCCCAACAGGTTGGCAAATCTCACTTGCACGCCCATTCGTCCCCTCGCTCAGCCTCTTTTGTGGTCATTTCCAACACACAACTAGTGCGAGGGTGGCAGAGAAACGTGATGGTGGCGAATGCAGCGTATTTCGAACTCATAGTTAACACACTCGAGGAGCAAAGACGGTGATTTCGTGGAAAAATTGTCTGCGAAAGTGGAAAAAACATCGTGTTGAAATTACAGATTGTTAATTCTCCATAATTCGCCGCCTTCAACATTGTTCGCCGTGCACAGTTCGCCCTGTGAGTGATGGCTTTCACAGTTCAGGAAATAACAACAAACAGACATTATGGCTTACTTGTTTTGTTTTGGTTCTCAAACCTTGGTTTTTCCACCCTAATTAAAAAAGTTAGTAAATATTTACCCGCCCCCCCTATTATTAATGTTTTCACCAGATGGTAATAAAATCTATGTTTACAACATAGTAGCCATGAGAAATGTAGGTTGTGTGCGTGCGTGTGTGTGTGTGTGTGCGAGCGTGCGTGTGCGTGCGTGTGTGTGCGTGTGTGTGTGTGTGCGTGTGTGTGCGTGTGTGTGCGTGCGCGCGCGCGCGTGTGTGTTGTAATGAGGTTTTAATAGCACTGCAGTCGTCGGCACATGGTTGTTGCATTGCCTCGAGTTGAACAAGTTTCCAGCCAACAATATTTTTTTTTTTTTTTTTTTCTTTGCTCACTGTTGTGAGCAATCCACTATCATATATTTCAGAATCAGATTTATTTGCAGTCGGAGTTCCATCGTCCTCATGCACAGCTTTTCTTTTTGCCCTTTCCTCACTGCAGGGGATGAGTCAGAGCTGAGACAGAAGATCACTGAAGAAGTTCAGAAAGGTCTGGATCAGGAGAGGAGTAGGACGCAATATGAGCTCCATCAATGGTAAATGTGTACACACACACACACACGCACACACACATATACATAAACCCATTAGGACTATTATATACTCAGTAAATGCTAAATTCAGAGTTTTACTCTCCCGATTTTTCTCCCGGTTAGAAATTTTGTGCGTAATTTCAAGTTTCGAAACATTAAGACAGAGACGGATTACCTTTCCCCAGATTAAAACATAAGATCTTGGCGGTGGTCAAATTAGGACACAGGCTGTTGTCATCTCCCCGGACTCTTTCACCTCTTTTTCGTTCTCCATCACACCCCCTCCTTCCCTGGTCTTTTTTTTTTTTTTTTTTTTTTTTTTAACCTTCCCTCCTAAATCAATTAATCATTGGCGGCTGCCTCAGACTGGGTGTAATTTCCTCCTTTCTGATGGTGAGATCTATTAACTTCCACTGATGAGGCCTCTCCGGTCTAATTCAAAGTTCAACCGCTCACTGATAGCGCCGCTGTACACCGATGTCCAGTTTAATAGGAACACCTGTACGTCTGCTCCTTTAGCCGCTCAGACGTCACGGGATACAGAATTATGCAGATACGGGTTGTGAGTTCCGGATATTCTTCACGTCAGACTTTAGCAGGGGAGGAACTCTCTTTGAACTCTAATGCACACCAGAATAGTGTGGGGGAAAAAAAAAAAACCCTTCGATAGCTGCCAACCATGAAAGGCAAAGGCCGTCACATGCGTCCAGCTCGCCACGTGATTGACATGCAGATAGAATTTCACTATTTACCCGAGAGCACGGCCCGGTGTCGCTCTCGCGCATGTCTGGGGCGTCATTAGGATTATCCATATGTTCTGATCTGTGGATGATGTGGGGCCATTGCTTTTGTCTTGTACCAGTCAGGAGCCCAGATGTGCCTTTTTTATTTTTATTTTTTTGGATTTCCACCCAATTTTCTCTCTTATTTAGTTGTGTCCAGTTCCCACCCGTCAGGTTTTTGCCCTTCGTATCACACAATCACCACCAATCAGGAAGGGGCAGAAGCAGGCATACTACCCCTCTGTGACATGCAATGTTAGCCACCCGCCTTTGTTCAAACTGCTGCGCTATGTGTATTTAGGGGCGGTCTCACAGCAATACCCGCTTCATCTTGATGGGTGAGAATTGGATACAACTAACTGGGGGCCTCTTTTTCCTGCCATGTATGTCATGTAAAGTCAGGCTTCAGGATTATTCATCAGTGTGTTTTTGGTCACTGAAGCAGATTTTTTCCTTTGGAATGTTGTGATGTCATGTTTTCTTATCTCAAGTTCTCTATCCTGTTTGAAAGTCATCGCTCATTGGGCGAATAGCGCGTGGGCGAATGATGGTGAACGCGGCGAATATGGGAGAATTGAAAAGGTAATTGAGGTAGAGAGACATTGCTGTTTCTTGACTGTCCTACAGGTGGTGCACTGTAAAGTATTCACTGGGGCATTTTATGAAAAATGGGACCTGGCCAGGCAAAACTTTTTTCTTCTTCTTTTTTTCAGTTATCAATTCCGAATAATTAAATTTATACTCGAGCGGAGCTATCGCTTTTCTACATTAATTTTGTCGAATGATTAGATACCTTATGGGTATTTTCTTTCCCTCTCACACTACCACCACCAACCAGAGAGCCAACCACCAACTTCTGCGACATGTAATGCTAGCCACCCACCTCCCTTTGAACTGCGGTGCATGCATATTTTACGAATGAGCTCACAGACGTCATGATTGGCCGGTGATCATTGTGAGTGACAGAGAAGTGGGCGTATGTCATCCCCCCTCTTTCGTGAGGGCTCGGCCAATAAGCTCCCATGGACTTCCAGTGATGGACGGCTGTGGCATTCAGATTAATTCGAACTTGTGATCTCCGCGTTAATAGCCACCAGCTTGTCGATGTGCCACTTGGGACTCGATAACGTCTGATCAAATTTTCATCCGTCTTGATCTTGTGATGTCCGTCACATGCGTATTTTTAGTTTAATAAAAAAAAGGAGTATCAGTGTATATGTTCTCTTTCATACCTAAATACTTCAAGTCTTCCGAGATGCAAGATTACGGACTTTTCGTGTGACGCTCGTTGAAATGGATCAAACACCTTACAAATGCTGACCTCCATGGCGGCGGAATTGCCCCCTTGGCACAGCATCCTGTGTGTGATGAGCAAATTGTTCATGGACTTGTTAATAAATAACTTTATTTTTGAAAACATTGCTCAAGGTTTTAAAATTTGGAACACTTGTATGATGTCAATACCCAGAGAAATGCAGTATCCGTGCTTTACGTTACGTTTAAGGGGGACGATCATGCTTGCGTCCTTTCACTCTCCCAAAACTAGATTCACAGGAGCAAAAAAAATCACACTCCTCGCATTTACCGACCGTGTTTCTTATGCCCGCGAACTCCCGACAAGCCCTGAAGCTGATCTCGCGAGGACAGACATGGCTCGATCCGACCACCTTTCTTTTTCACAATGGGCGGTATGATTGGTTGATCTCGCCTTGCTAATCCAATCAGCTTTAGCGTTGCACGATTACAGCCTTGACTGCCACTCATGCAGGAGAGACGTATCTCACAAACACTGCCTGGCACAGCAGAGGGTCGACGGAGCACTGATTACGAGCAAGAGCCAGAGAATAAAGAAATGCACATTTACAATAACGACGGGAAACAGGGTCGAAAAGCTCGTGTAGCAGACCCATAAAACCTGTCTGAGCCCCTCACAGATGTCAGGGGTGCTATTCACACGCCGAGTAATTTAAAGGTGCGTTAAAGCTGCACCCCTGCTTTTTTTCACCGCGATGCACTGCAGTATGAGCCGAGGTACAGTAAGCCCCTGCCCATTCGTGGTTCACCGTTCGTGGACCCACATGCGGATTTTGCTCTCAAAGGCTTTTTTTCAGAATGTTTTTAAATTAGCGCAGTGCTTCTCAATTATTTTCGGTGACCCTTCCTCTAGGAAGAAGAAAAAATTTCATGCGCCCCAGCGCCCCGTGAGCAACAATAAATAGTATTATTTGTCTATAAAATTGTTCGACAAACATCTCTGCAGAACATGGTATCTTTATTAAAATTAAAAAAAAAAAAAAGCATTAAATAATTTCAATAAAAACAAAAAACACTTCATTCTAGTACAGTATGGCAAAAAAGCATGTCCCCCAGGGTCATATGCCCCCCCATCCCACCGTGCCCCACTATTGAGAGACACTGAATTAGCAGCAGCCCCGGTAAATTATACATGTGCACATCACAACATGACTGGCACATGATTCAAATTTAGCCAATGGCTGAGAGCTTTTGTTTTTCCCTCCTGCTGATTGGGTGCAGATGATGTGTACGCCTGTGTTTTTTTTTCTCCTTTGCACACATTATCAATGTGATTACTTGAATTGTGAATTCATGTTTTTTTTTTTTGGTGTGTTTTTAATTATTATTTAATTCCTATGATGTCACTCAAATGCCCTGCGGTCTTTATTTATTTATAAATATTATCACAGTACAAAATTAAAAAGTTTTTATTAATCATTACTACATTTTACTGCATTATTACCATATTAATGAATAAGACCAGCTATAGAATGTGTTTAACAAGCATATTTTAGCGCATGGAATATCATACATAGGGTTTTAAAATCGCGTCGGGTTCATGTAAAAGAACCATTGCTGACTTTCGACAAGAGCAGGTGCATAGCGTCAGCGTGTTGCTGCCCTGCGATGGCCTGGCGAGCTGTCCAGGATGTACTCTGTCCTTGCCCAGAGTTGGCTGAGATGGGCACCAGCTTCCCTACGACCCTATTTATCATTAAGTGGTTCATAAAATGAGTGAATAAATGAAGTATCGACTTTGTAGGGTCAACTATAAAAACGGCGCCTTTTGATTTTTCTGCTTTTCAAGACCACAGTGGAAATAGTATTTGGAATAAAAAAGAATGTTTGTCATGAGCTTTTTCTTTCACTTAAGAGAACATTAAAAGGCATTTCTGTTGATTACACCTTTTAGACGTGAAGTTATGAAACCGCTCTGATCTTCTTACAGCATTAGTGTGAAAGCAGGCAATAAATAGCATTATCTCAGACATCACGCGCTCACTTCCTGCGTGTTGCGTCCGCTCTTTCCTCTTGGCCCTGAACACGTCCCCGACACCATCCTTCAGAAATTGATATTGACAGAAAGTTTATTTTGTGTCAGCCGTAAAAGAAAATTTAGAGGCCGACTCTGTTTTCGTATCGTCGTTGTCGAGGCGGCGGAGGCGAAGTGCTCGGTCCCATCTCCCAGGCAACGCCATTAAGCCAAAGTAGAGGCTTTATTGACCATGATGTCACGCTTGGAGGGACGGAATCGATATTTTCCGTAATGTTGTCTTCCATTTAGATCTTCATGTCCAGCGTTTTGTTCTTTATTTCTACTCTTTGTCCTGAGGTTGTGTTTGTTAAAGTGCCCTGCTAGTGCCGTACAATCTAATAGGAGGAAATAATTTTCTCGGTTTGGGCTATCAGTCACCAGTTTTAACTCCGATGTTTATTTTTGCCCTCTGAACTTGGATAGATTTTTTTTTTTTTTTTTTAATGGAAGCTTGAGTGAAATCACAGCTATAAAGTCCTTTTCCCGTATAAATCGGATTAGAGATGAGTATTATGAGCTCGAGCTGGATTACATTGATGTGTGTGGGGGCAGATGGGAAAAATCTGTTATTTGTCTTGTTTTATTGTTTACTTTTTTTCCTCATCACGCTGATAAACACCAAATAACCAAGTCACCCAGTGTAATCGTGTTGTGGTGGAGTCTTGCTGCGTCCCTTTAAGGACCTTGTGAGAAAACGAACAAGAAGAAGAAAAATATTACCGCTACGACTTTTTACTTTTTCTCCCTCGCTGTCAGTCCCGTGAAATTTCATGTTCTCTGAGCTTCCCCTGAGTTGCACTTGAGCATGTTCAGCCTGTAAACAAACAGGTACATGATGCAGTGGTGCTTCAGTGATTAGGGATCTGGGTTACCGATCCAAACACATTTATTTATTTATTTATTTATTTTTGCCACCTCGTCCTGTTTCTTTGCTGCCACATGCCGGAGAAGCCAGAAGGTTTGTAGAAATTATTTTGATTGATTTTTATTTTTTGGTTGTTCTATCCGTCTCGTTCTTTGTCTCTCCCGCTCTCACCTTTTGTTTTATATTTATTTATTTATTTTTGTTCCCGAGCCATTAACCTCTCAGTGACGTAACGGCGTCGGTCCGAACCCCGAGCAGACCGCAGGGAGGGGGCAGGCTACGCTCATGCAAAATTCAACACACACCTTCTCAGCCATTCTTCTTCTTTATGAATATTACATGCATTGTTGAGAAAAGCGTTCGGCGTATAACTGTTATGCAAGTGTGGCAGAATGCGTGTAGCGAGCGGTTTGTATTGAGATGTATTGCAGGAGGGAGCTGACAGGAAACAGGACGCTGCATTAATGAAGGAATGAAAGCACAGACAGGCTAGCTGTGTGTGTGTGTGTGTGTGTGTGTGTGTGTGTGTGTGTAAGGTGTGATTATCATGCCTTTATTTAGTTGTTTTGATGGACAGGTCTTGGCTGATTTGTTAAACTGATTTACTGACGTATTTTTTATTTTTTTTGCCTACAACGTATTCAACCAGCATAGTAACCCAACGGTCTTCTTTATGCATTTTTTCATCATCTGCTGAATCCGGGGTTGGGTCGTGGGGACAGCAGCCTAAGCAATGAGATCCAGATGTCCCTCTCCCCAGCCACTTCCTCCAGCTCTTCGACAAGATCACCGATACAAGCGGCTGAAATGAGCTTCCTTCGGTGGGGGGTTGGGTGTGTGTGTGTGTGTGTGGGGGGTCTCTTCCTCAGAGACAGGGTGAGAAGCTCTGCTGTCCGGGAGGAGCTCGGAGTAAAACCGCTGCTCCTCCATGTTGAGAGGAACCAGTTCAGGTGGCTTGGGCTTCTGGTTAAAACACCGCTCTGGTGTGGTGTTTCGGGCATGTCTGACCGGGAAGGGACCCCAGGTTGACCTAGAACACGCCAGAGGGATTATGTCTCTCGATTGGTCGATTGGTGGATATATAATATACACACACACACACACACACACACATACCCAGTGCAGCTAACTGGGTTATTAAAGGCGGGCCATGTCTCTCACTGAAGAATGAAGAACCATTGCTGACTTTCATAAAGAGTAGCTGCAAAGTTGTCAGCGTGTTTCTGTCCCTAGCTAAAAAGGATTGTGACAGGAAGGGCATCTGACGTAAAAACCTCTGCCAAATCAAACGTGCGGATCAGATGATTTGCGGTGGTGACTCCCGAGTAAAAGGGAAAAAGCCGAAAGGAAGACAGACACACACACACACACACACACACACACACACACACACACACTCAGTCTGTAGTTTGTAAACAATGAATGCAGCGTCATTGCGCCATTACGTCAGCGTACTACGTAGGTACATCTAAACTCAAAATTTGACTTTTTAAAACAAAAAAACGTAAAATCGAAAAAACGTAAAACGGATGAAAGTAAGTCGGGAAGCGTCTGTAATTATTTTTCTTGTATGTTGTGGCTTTGGAAGCATTCATCTAGTTTCCCTTCCGTTGATGAACAAGAGTTTTCCCAGTGAGTGGTGAGTACTGACAGGGCTTTTGTGATCATTGGGGATATTTTCTGGATATTTTTCTCTCGAAGAGAACACTGATTGTGCTGAAGATGGTCGTACACAGTGCATCAAGCTCACGGCTTCGTCTCTGGTGCGATACGGGTGGCAGTGGTGGCTGAGTGGAGGGCACGATGGGTGATTGTTCTGAACTTCAGCGCTTCGGTCCCCACTGTCGGGCCCTTGAGTAAGACCCTTAACCATCAATTGTTCAGTTGTATAAAATTTTAATTATAAGTCGCTCTGTACAGAAGCGTCTGCCTAATGCAGTAAATGTAAATACACACAGCATCTGAACATGTTTTATTTCCTGGCACATCGACCAATCTGATTGTACATACAGTCAATGACTTACAATAATTTATTATTATAATATTCTTCTGGATCATGGAGTTTATGTAGTGCTGAGGAATTTGAAAAGGTCTGTTACCATCAACTCAGGAATTTTGGGTGAGGATTTGGCAATTTTTAAAAAAAAAATTATTATTAATTTTTTTTTTGTTGGTTGTTAAACTGAAATGTTCTCCACAACAGTATTTATTGGAAAAAAAAAATTAAATATATATTTCACTATTGAAACCTACATCACTCTCAAACAAAGACCATGAAGGCAGCACTGCATCCTGAAAATATCAGTGAATGCAGTGAGGTGACCGCATCTGATGATGATCTTCCCTGGCATGGAGTCCTGCTGAGGATATCGATGTGAACATTCAAGGCACAGATTAAAATGTTTGTCTTTGTTTGAACTTCGTATTTGCTCCACATAACTTAGAAATTAGACCACGCAGACATCAAGATCGAAGAAGGGCTGTTGGAGATCAAACATTGAACAAGCGGCGAGCAAAACGTTGATTGGAAAAAAGGTCGACTTCCTTTCAAATTTAATTCATTTCATTGTTACCAACACGTTTAGATATCGGTTTTGGTCGAATACCTTTCAGCAAGGTATTAGTGTCCCGTTAGCTAGAATTAGGCTCCGGTGCATTAGTCCATTAGATAAAATGGCTGAACCAAATCCTATGACACTGACATAGTGACGGACTGAACACTTTCCTGATTGGAGAAGACCAGCTTGTTTACTTTGTGTGGTTAATACCGGAGAACGCTGTGGCGTGGCCTCGCTCTCAGCATCGTTTCTTCCTGATGTGGGGAGCTTTTAGCAAAGATTTTCTTCTCTGTCCTTCCCACAAACCTCAGTCCATTAGTTCTCTTTGTGGTTTGACCTTCTGAGTTCAGCTTTTTTAATGGCCTTGGCTTGGAGTGAAAACGCTAACATGGTTAGAAATGAAAGATCTGCTCTGCTTAGTAGATGGACTTCAATATAGTTTTCGTCATGCATGGTACGCGCGTCAGATGCTCCCATTATCTTTTACTTCAGACTTTTATCCTGCTCTGGTGAGCATCAAAGTGGAAATTATCAAGTGAAATGGTGCACATTGATGTACATTTGATTAAGTCCCCAGGACACTTGAGTCGTACATGCATACTTGCACGCGGATTCCAGTCAATTTTAGTGCTGCATTTGAAATTGTATTCAGTCCTACTTCAGTGGTCATGATAGCTACTCGGGCCTCTCACCTTGTGCTTGCATCCTGTCGAGTGTTCTACATTTCTGAAGTCAATAGTTCATGCGCTGGTTCACTCTAACTCATCGAAATGCAACGTGAAGTACGTACATGCAAACATCAGCCATTACAATGCCGTAGTGGTTGGCACATGTGTCTCACTGCAGAAGCTCCTGGGTTTGAAGGCATAGTGAGAGCCTCTGCATGTTCTCTCCGTGCTTGTTTGCGTCTCCTTCGGATGCTCCAGTTTCCTCCCACAGTAAAAATTGATGTACTTTCGGCAAATTGGCTTTTCCGTGTTGTCCCACAAGTGTGTATGTTGGCTCTGCGATGGTCTGGCGGACTGTTCAGGGTATACTTTCTGTGGCTGAACCTCCCCACTATGCTAGTCGGGTTAAGTGGCTCAACAAATGAGTCAATAAGTCAGCACGGGCTGGCGTGCACTTTATTTTTTGGCCAAAAAACCCAATGTTATTTTGTGCAGAGTTTCAAAAACGTTTGATCAGGGAAGGGGCTCCATTGGAAATACAGAGATGATTGGAATCAATTTTTGAAAGGATTGGATTGGACGCAGACATGGTTTGAATATAGAGTGAGCATTGCTGGGCGTGGCCAAGGTTTTTGCTCTGAGGGTGTTAGTCTGTGTATTATCATCATCTTCTACCGCTTCTTCCGGAGCTGGGCAGCAACCGAAGCAATGAGGTCCAGACGTCTCTTTCCCCGGCCACTTTCTCCAGCTCTATCGGGGGGTTCCAAGACATTCCCAGACAAGTCGAGAGACAGTCTGTCCAGCATGATATGGGTCGACCTCGGGGACCACTCTCAATGTGGAGGAGCAGCGGTTCTATTCTGAGCTCTTTCCAGATGGTAGAGCTTCTCACCTTATCTCAAAGGGAGAGCCCTCCACCTGTCGAAGGAAGCTCATTTCAACCGTTTGTATCCGCTATCTTGTTCTTTCCGTCATCACCCAAAGCTCGTGACCGTAGGTGAGGGGTGGAACATAGATCGACTGGTAAATTGAAAGCTTTGCCTTGTGCCTCAGCTCACTCCTCACCATAATGGACCAGTACGAACTCCCCTTTACAGCAGAGGCTGCAGCGATCCGTCTGTTGATCTCCCGCTCCATCCCACCCTCCCTCATCAGCAAGACCCCGAGATACTTAAACTCCTTCACTTGGGACAGGAACTCATTCCTGACCAGGAGGGTGCATACCACCCTTATCCGACTGAGAACCATGGCCTATTTATATATTTATTTGTTTTGCTGACATAAGAAATATATTTTTCTCTTTTGTAGGAGTGAGAAAAAACTTTTGCGAGAATCTCATAGGTTTATTTATTTAATAATTTCCTGGATTGCCAGCATTCAGCAACACTGTTTTTATAGTAATATTTAAAAATGTATTCTCTTTATTTGTTTTTATTTATTTAACTGCTTGGTTACTTTTTGCCCTTCAGACTTTTGTAGTTTTTATTAATAACGGCTCCTCCCTTAAATTGTGAACTGAAAATGGCACAAAGCTGTTCATCCCTGTTTCTCTGTTCTTGCATCAGTAATGTTGTGATGGTTGTTTTTACATTTTTATTTATTTATTTATGGTTGGTTTACATTTATTCTCACACTGTCTTTTTCTACTCCTTTATTCTTCACACAACATGTAGTCCTCACATACAAAATCAAAATATCACACTGTGCCCTTTCTGGGTTTATTTACTGAAGTGTACACTGACCTATTATTGTGTTTGTGTGTGTGTGTGTGTGTGTGTGTGTGTGTGTGTGTGTGTGTGTGTGTGTATTAGTATCTGTAGATCCTCCATCTTGTTTATGGTATAATAGTATTTTGCAGCTCTTCCATCCATCCATCCATCCAAACCTTCACTCTCCATCAGTGTGCTTTTTTTTATTTATTTTTTTTTTATTTTTTTTTTATTTTTTTTAAACTCTGGTGGCTTTTTTGATTGAAAACAGAGCTCCATTGATTACAGTTTACATCTTCTGGAGTTTACGCCGCAAATCATGCTGCCGGCACGGGAGTGAGGGACGTTGCTTAGCAACAGACTGAACTCGGAGATGTTTCTAAGGATTCCACTTGTGTTGTAGAACTGTTTATCGGACTAGTGCCTTTTAGACATGAATAACCAAACCAGATGTTGAGCTTGTTAATGAAACTTTTCAACTTTCTCTGTTGTTCTTGGTGTTGTTCCTGGTTCCAACATCTGTTGCATCAGCACCATAGACGGAATGTGACTGGGTTGGTGTTTTGAGGGAGATTATGTTGGTTTAAGACCTTGAGATGTTGAAGGTTGTAAATGAAGCACTGGATAAATAGTTTAGAAAAAACAAATTCTGCTAAACACATCCATTTTATCAGTTTGGGTTATAAAAGTCTAACAAAATAGGTGAAAGGATGTAAACTAACATATAAACCTTAATGTTTTAAAATCCTACCTGAACACTTGTATCTCAGTGTTTACTTTTATTTTTAACACATTTAAAAAAATATATTTTTCAGTTTCTAATGTATTCTCGGAAGACGTTTTTTGAGTTTGGTTCCCCTTGAGGATTTTTATTTCTCATGAAGCCTTTCTGGAGGCTGTAAAGTCACGACTAGTATTATCCACAACATCTGTTCATATAGGGAAAGATAACGGTATTAATAAGGCAGCCGTAGCCTAATGGTGAGAGAAGCGGCTTTGGGATTGAAAGGTCGGTGGTTTGATTCCCAAACCACCAGGAAAAATGTGTGGCGGTGGTGGAGTGACCAGCATCTTCCCTTCTTTCTGAAGTGCCCTTGAGCAAAACACCTACTCCCCAACTGCACCTGCAGAGTGTGTGTGTGTGTGTGTGTGTGTGTGTGTGTGTGTGTGTGTGTGTGTGTGTGTGGCAGCCTCTTGCTCCAGGTGTGTGCACGCGTGTGTGCTCACTTTGTGTGGGTTAAATGCAGAGGAAATAATTTCCCTTATGGAATTAATACAATATATCAAAGAAAATAAAAATAACGGTATACAGACGCTCCCCGACTTATGGTTTTAATTGGTTCTGGACGGCCGAACGTAAGTTGTTACAGTGACGTGTGACGTATGACGCTCATACTGTACTATACATCCATAAATACCATTACCGTATCTCATAAAGATAAGATAAGATAAGATACAGCTTTATTAATCTCACAATGGAGAAATTCACTGTTACAGGCTCTTGAGGTACCATCAGTAGGGGGTGCAAAAATAGATACAAATACAAACATACACAATATATATATTATATAAGTAAATAAATAAGTAGATACATAAATAGTATAAATTAATAAACAATA
Source organism: Plotosus lineatus (assembly GCA_024760905.1). Taxonomy (NCBI): domain Eukaryota; kingdom Metazoa; phylum Chordata; class Actinopteri; order Siluriformes; family Plotosidae; genus Plotosus; species Plotosus lineatus. The sequence continues at coordinate 7,978,077 of CM045733.1, forward strand.
AAAGAAAAGAATGGAGCAACTTTATAGACTGGCCTATATTAAAGTGTAATGTATCTGAGGGCAGAGATGGGTTGATATGGTTCACAGTCAGTGGGGTAGATGTGGTTGATTAAAGTGCACGGGGTTTTTATTGCACATAACCGGTATTTTCACAGACGGTTACAAAGTGGCGTTGTACAGTCTGATAGCGGTGGGAATGAACGACCTGCGGTAGCGCTCCTTCCTGCACTGAGGATGTCTCAGTCGTCCACTGAAGGAGCTACTCAGCTTCTCTACAGTCTGGTGCAGTGGGTGATAGATGTTGAACAGGATGGATGTGAGCTTTGCAACTATCCTCCTCTCACCACCTCCTCCACAGAGTCCAGTGGGCAGCCGAGGACAGAGCTGGCCCTCCTGACCAACTTGTTCAGTCTCTTTCTGTCCCGCTCTGTGCTGCCTGGGGCCCAGCAGATGGCAGCGTGAGGATTGCCGAGGCTACCACAGAGTCATAAAAAGTCCTGAGCAGAGGTTCAGACATCGCCAAGGACCTGAGTCTCCTCAGAAGATGGAGGCTTACTCTGGCCCTTCTTGTACAGGGCGTTGGTGTTGGGGACCAGTCCAGTTTATTGTTAAGGTGAACACCCAGGTACTTGAAACTGTCCACTGTCTCAATGTCCTGTCCCTGGATGTTCACTAGTAAGTGTGTGTGTGTGTGTGTTTGAGTGTTTCTCCTGAAGTCGATCACCATCTCCTTCGCCTTCCTGGTGTTCAAGCACAGGTGGTTGCGCTCACACCAGTCCACGAAGTCAATGATGACTGACCGGGTACTCCAGCCTCGTTCCCCTCAGACACACGGCCCACGATGGAGTCGATCCGAGAACTTCTGGAGGTGGCAGCTGTTTGTGTTATATATATGAAGTCCGAGGTATAGATATTGAAAAGGAAGGGTGAGAGGGCGGTGCCCTGCGGTGCCCCCGTGCTGCAAACTACCACCTTTGACTTACAGCCGCAGCCACACGACATGTGTGGGACGGTTGGTAAGGTAGTCAATAATCCAGGCAGCAAGATGCCCGTCCACTCCCACGCCCTCCAGCTTCCTCGCAGACGCCGCTGGCCTGATGGTGTTGAAGGCGCTGGAGAAGTCAAAGAACATGACCCTCACAGCGCTGCCGGCGATCTCCAGGTGGGTTAGTGCCCGCTGCAGAAGGTAGATGATGGCGTCTTCTACTCGATGTTGGGCCTGTAGGCAAACTGCAGCGGGTCTAGGTGGGGCTCACCATAGAGCGGAGGTGTTCAAGGAGGAGCCTTTCCATGGTCTTAATGAGGTGAGAGGTCAGGGCGACAGGTCTGTAGTGGGCTGGTTCCTTCGCTTGTGCTGTTTTGGGAACCGGAACCACACAGGAGGTCTTCCATAGGGGCGGGAACCTTCTCCAGGCTGAGGCTCAGGTTGTACAGGTAGCATAGTACCACACAGAGCTGGTCTGGCGCAGGTCCTCAGCAACCTGGGACTGATGTCATCAGGTCCTTCAGATTTCCTCTGATTTAGTCGCCTCAGCTGTCTCTCACCTGGTCTGATGTGAGGGAGAGGGGGGGCTGGTGTGGGCTGCAGAGGGAGGGGGATGTGTCTGTCGGGCTGTAGCAGTCAAGTGAAGTTGGCCTGGGGAGGGGGGAGGTGTCAGCTGGTCTGGAGACGTGTGAAGAGGAGGAGGGGAACGGGAGGGGTGCAGAGGGGGAGGGGGGAGAATCAAACCTGTTGAAGTAACAGTTTAGTTCATCCGCCCAGCGCTGGTCACCATCAGCTATCCCTCTGACACTCTGCCCAAATCCAGACATGGTCTTTAGTCCTCTCCAGACGCCCCGCACGCTGTTCTGAGCCAGCTTCTCCTCCATCTTCTTCTCATAGTCCTTCTTGCCCTCCTGATCCTCCACTGGAGCTCCACGCTGGACCTTCTTCTGCTCCTCTCTGTCCCCCGAGATGAAAGCCCTCTTTTTCTTGTTCAGGAGGACTTTAAGCTCAGGGTGACCCATGGGTGGTTGTTGGAGCAGAAGCACCGTACTCCGTGTGGCACAGTGCTGTCCACGCAGAAGTTCATGTAATCAGTGATACAGTGTGTGAAGGCCGATGTCATCACCAAAGGAGTCACAGAGCATGCTCCAGTCTGTGGTCTGGAAACAGTCCCTAAGCCTCTCATTGGTCTCTCGGTCCACACTTTCACAGACCTCTTCTGTGCAGGTTCCTTCGCACCCTGGGTGTGTATTGGGGAGCAGGTAGACCAGGTTGTGGTCTGATCGCCCCAGTGGGGAGGGGAGGAGCTGTAAGCGTCCTTCACATTTGCATACAGCAAGTCCAGTGTTTTATTTTCTCTTGTGGAGCACTTCAACGTGCATTGCGTGAACGCCGGGAGAAGAGGCGAGAGAGGCGTGGTTAAAATCCCGCTGATCAGAATCATGGCGCGGGGGTACGAGTCTGTGTCTGATTAACGGCGCTGTGGAGACGCTCACACGCGCCGCCGCATCAGCCGAGGCGGAATGTACACGCGAAACACAATCACGTGTGAAAACTCCTCGGTAGATAATATGGCAAGGCAGCCACGCTAGCATTTCCAGGTCCCGCGTGCACAGCTGCTCCTTCACGTGCACGCTTGCCGGGTGGCACCATCGTTCATTTACATAGACGCCACCCCTCCTTTCTTCTTACCGCTCTCCGTTACACTCCGATCTGCCTGAGCGAGTATAAATCCGTGAAGAGAAACCACAGAGTCCGTGTAAGTTCATTCAGCCACGTCTCTGAGAAACACATGAGACTGCAGTCCCGGTACTGCCTCTGCTGCCGGGTCAGCGCCGCCAGCTCACTCGGTCTTGTTGGCGATCGCGCGGACATTTCCCATGATGACAGAGGGAACACATGTCCTCCGCTCTTTTCGTCCCCCTCTGCAGCCTCTCCTTTTCCTCCTCCGATTTCCAAAGGAACAACGGGCTTTTCCGTGAAGGAGGGCGGGGGCGCGCAGGTTTGAGAGGGTCTCACGTGTAAGACCTGCGTTGCTCAGAGCCGTCGGTGAATGAGTTTCCTGACGCCGATCCAAAAAGTGAAAATAAAAGTGCAAAGAAAAACAAAAGCATCATGAAAGTATGTTTTCCAGATGCAGGATTGAAGAAAGAAAAGAAAATTTGAAAAAAGATAAAGAAACACGCCTATATACAATAGAAAAGAGAAAAAAAAGAAAAATAAACTGAAGAGCTCCTGTAACTGGCTGCAGGTCACCCGGCGCCATCTTGGAAGGAATAAAACACCCCTAAATCTATTATTATTAACATCACATCGTAAAATAATATCAAATATATCAAATAATATCAACATTAATTTCAAATAAGTCACTTATTTATACCGAGTTACTTTACATGAAGCTTAAAACAGTCAATCAACGCTTACAATATGTGAAGCGCTCAATACAAAAAGTAATGTACTTGCAAAAGTAGTATACTTGCTGTGGGTTATACAGACTTCCGGTCTTTCTAGTGCACAAGGGTGCCGTTGAACTCGTTTAGAACACGGCCTGCACTGATGCAGTCTCCCAGCAAAGTGGAGAGTTCTTTCTTTTGTGTAAGTAAGTAAGTAAACTTTATTCAAGAGATGCATACAAAGAACAAATACAAATCCTAATGAATATTAAGATAAAAATAAGTATACACTCTTAGGATTCTGCTAAAAGATAATAAATATCTGTAATTGTTCTATAATTTGTGTTTTCATTCATTTTACAACTCTCTTTTCTTAACTGAGTATGTGTGGTAGATTGTGCCGATCTGAGCAGATAGTTAATTCATCTCTGTGTATGAGACTTGCACCCATGCGAGTAGGCTTACGCTTCTGACCAACCAGATTTGCTTAGAGTTACAAAAGTCTGCAAAAACAGTGTAAACACAAAGATCACAGAGATGACGTCTTAACACAAGGGTAACACGCTATATAGTTGAGATTATATACGGTGGGGCCAATAAGTATTGGGCAATATAAAAATGTGCAAGTTGACCCATTTAAAAAGATGGGTTTGTAATTTAAAAAGAGAGGTTTGTAATTTTCATCATAGGTACACATCAAGCTTGAGAGACAGAATGTAAAAACGAAAGACTGCAGTCTGACAGTTTGAAGGTGTGTGCAGGTTTGAAGGTCTCTTATGCATCTAATCAGTTCAAAACAGGTGTCATTCATACTGTTAATGAGTGGGGGCCGAAATAATGTTTGTTTTCTAGCTGCCCAATACTTATTGGCCTCCCATTTTCAGAAATAAATTGTTTAAAAATCATACAATGTGATTTCCTGGATTTTTTTTTTTTTTTTTTACATTCTGTCTCTCAAGCTTGATGTGTATGATGAAAACCTCTCTTATCTTTTTAAATGGGTCAACTTGCACATTTTTACTTTGCCCAATACTTATTGGCCCCACTGTGTATGTGTGTGTGTGTGTGTGTGTATATATATAAATATATATATAATAAATATATATATATAAATAAAACAATATACATATAACTGAACTGAGAAGGAGGGACACGTTCAGTCTGTAGTTTGTAAACAATGGTGCAGTGTCATTGCGTCATTACGTCAGCGTACTATGTAGGTACGTCTAAACTCAAAATTTGACTTAAAAAAAGAAAAAACGTAAAACGGATGAACGTAAGTCGGGGAGCGTCTGGACAGATATTAAAGTGGTACATGAGCTATAAACTATTAAACATGAGAATAAATTAAAATAAGCACGTCTACACTGAATTCAAGCTTATATTACGTACACCGGACAAACATCAGCTTGTTTACATGAATGAGTCATGTGACCCACTGTTATTCAGATGCAAATTAGCTATGTGTTTACTGTGGCATACACATAAATTACATGCAGTTATTTGCAGTACAAGATCTGTTTTTTTTATAAGAATCTTGTAGAAATAATACGGCGTTTTCATGTTCAGAGAAAGATTTAATTTGTTCAAGCTTTTAAGTTGTAATTTCCTTTGAAAGACATTACGAGGGAATCGTGGTTGAATCGAAACCACTGACAGTCAGTTTTTTCATGGTTACTTACTTAAAGCTGCCATGCTTTAAAACCAGGGGACAATATAAAAGATAAAATCAGGTTTTAGTGAGTCCCGCCCCCTTGTGTTTCTGTGTATTATTTGCTAAACCCTGAAGGAATAGGCTAGACAGACTTGGTCAGGTACTTCGTGATTAGCTCAGCTTGGAACACAGAGCTCGGCTGAACTAATTCTGTCATGGTTAAAGTATCTAAAAAAAAATTGAAAGTGGTGGCCTGGTGGTAAAGGGGCTGGATCGGTGATATGGACTAATGCACCGGGGCCTAATTCTAGCCGATCCTAAGGTTTTGGGGTTCAAGCCCTACTGTCCATGGCTGTCACTGTCTGTGGTGTGATCTTCTTGTTTTCCTTTTGGCTGTTCCCTTCAGGGGTCGCCACAGTGAATCATCTGCCTCCATCTCACCCTATCTTCTGCATCTTCTACTCTTACTCCAACTACCTTCATGTCCTCCTTCGTCACATCCATAAAACTTCTCTTTGGTCTTCTTCTTGGCCTTCTGCCTGGTAGTTCCAACCTCAGCATCCTACTACCAATATATTCACTATCCCTCCTCTGTACATGTCCAAACCATCTCAATCTAACTGTCTAGTGTGATGTTCATGTAAAAGAACCATTGCTGACTTTTGTCAAGAGGAACTGCATAGCCATCAGCGTGTTTCTGCCCTACGATGGCCTGACGAGCTGTCCAGGTTGTATTCTGCCTTCGCCCAGAGTCGGCTGAGAAGGGCGCCAGTCTCCCCGCACCCCTAATTAGGATTAAGTGGTTCAGAAAATGAATGAATGAATAATAAATTACTTTTAGTTGTATGTATATGTATGTAGTATATAGAAAACACTGTGGTTTCATTCGAACCAGTCAATTGTCTGTAGTGTATCTGGCTCCACCCACATTCCTGTGAACAGTTTGAAAAGAGAAAGTAAGTTGAGGTTTGGGTGATTAGGTACAGTACAGCTGACTTGGCAGTGGAAACAATGTTAAAATGTGCATTCATGGTTAATTTACTGACCTGCTCGAGAAGGACTGTGCTTCTTCTGGGCTCTAATGTAGCAGTCGTGCAGGGGTAATGGACCGATTCTGTCGAACTTTCTGAACTCTGGAACTTTCTTGTTGGTGTTGTGTGTAGGTTAGAGAAGGAACGTGCCCTGGTGAAGACACAGGCCCACGCGGACGCTCAGGCCCACGTGAAGGATGAGGTGAATCGAATCCTGGCCTCGGAGAGAGCGGCCGCTCTGGACAGCGTGCAGAGAGCCATGCTCAGAGAGAGGGTCACCGCTGAGGAGGAACGAATCCGAAACAACTTCTTAGTGAGTAACGAATCCACAAATTGTCGACTTGACTGTTGATTCGACTCTTAAATAAATGTTCTGTTTACTTCTGAATAGTGAAGTTTTAAAAGACTCTGGAACTTCCAGACAGTCCAATCTTAGAAAGTTGTGCTCTGGGGTGCATTTTAACCGGACCATGCTGAGGCTATCTGTTCTCAGAGCTGAATGGTTTCACCCCGCACAAATATGGTGACTTCCTGTTTCAGGGTTTCTGATGGTTGTTGTTTGGTCAGTGAATGTTTTTGTGGACAGAGCAGGCCTTATTAATGTATAAAACCAGCCTTCTAGATGGATAAATTAGCATATCTGAGTACTTGATTCTGATTGGTCAGTGGCAATATTGGCCAGTCAGTCTTGTAGTAGTAGTAGTAGTAATAATAATAATAATAATAATAACATGCTCTGTGCTATTGTATAAAATCAGATTTGAATAACAGTGCCACATGAGGTTAATAAATAATAACCTCTCCCAGGGTTTTTGCCCGAATTTAGCCATCGCCAGTTCTCAACTATGACCTTCCTGTCACATGACCACAATCGGCTGGGGAGAGGCTTGAGTAATGGCACATCCCCTTCGTGACATGTGATGCTGCCACTTGAATGCTTTTCATATCGCTGCACATGCATATTTCTTGATGGCTGAAAACACTCGAAGGGAAAGCGCTATCTACCCCGTTATATGCACAGGCACATAGACACCCATGATTGGCTGGTGCTCGCTTTGAGTGACAAGGAGGTGAGTGTATGCAATTACTTCCCCTGCCAGCTCGACCAATCAGCTCCCATGGACTCCTGGTTGCAGACAGCATGGATTTTTAATAATATAGTACAGAAATCTGTCTTCTCTCCCCCCACGCCCCCCATCCCTTTTTTTAAAAAGTGAAATATCTGTCGACACTTAGGAGTCAACTTGTTTTTGGTAGTTTGTGAAGTTTTTCCCTCAACAGTATTTAAGACGACAGTGAAGTTTTACACAATCAGAATTCAGTTATTATTTTCACTCTAATGGTTTTATATAATAAGTGAATTTGTGCAGCTTTAATTTAAATGCAGTCCAACTTTAATGCCTCAGCTTACAATATTATTTCCTCTGTACTGAAATTTTTATTATTTCAATCCCGCCATAAAACATTTATTTGTAATATAAATCCATTTCTAACTCAATTTTACATTTTAGTGCCGCCATAAAGCTCTAATTGGCTCCTTGTTCTTTCGGAGTGCTTTAGGTAAGAACTTAACCTTCAGCACACCTCCACAAGTCAATGTGGCTAATTATGTGCTGTAGTGAAGAAGATGGAGTATAATTACAAAATGGTGAAGTAGCACAGATTGGCTCAGTGCTCCATCACGCTCGCATAGCTTCAGGCGAGTAGAAGGGAGGCCATAATGGGCGGGTCAGGAACAGCACGGGATGAAATCGCAGTGGCTCATTGGCTGACTGTGAGGTCTAATGGGAAGCTGAACGGTCTGATCGTTTTTTTTTTGTGACTGATGCTGTGTCTATGTGTGTCAGCAAGAATTTGTTTTGGAAGTTCTCTCAGTGTAGGAGGTCGTGTATGTATTTCAATAATACTGCAGATCAAGAGCGTTTAAGTGGCATCATGGCGCTTAAATAATCATTAAACTCACTAAAAAATAAAACATGAATTCCCAATTCAGGCAATCATGTTAATAACTAGTGCACAAAGGAGATAAAAAAGGAGGTGTACTTATCATCTGCAACCAATCATCAGGAAGGAGAGACAAAAGCTCTCAGCCATTGGCTAAATTTGAATCACGTGCCCGTTACTTCCGGGTTTGTCGCCAATCCGCAAGTATGTGTGAGAGTTGAACCGTGAATGGTCAAGGGCTTACTCTACTGTGTTTATACAACCACTTCATAAACATAAGGAACATTGAGTCACATTTTGGTCAAATTTTGTGCATTTATTCAAAACTATACAAAATAGGTCTTGAGATAGTCAAGTTTTCATTCATGTGTTTTTTCTTTATTTATTATTTTCACATTTCTTTTTTGTGTGAAGACAAATTTTTCCCAGGGAAGGTTAATCGGTATGTGGGATGTAAGGTTTCAACATTGCTGGTGGGAGGTGCCCTGCTTATATTTAAAAAAAAGAAAAAAAAGAAAAGGTGTGCACAAAGAGAGTGAGAGTGAGGGAGGGAGAGAGAGAGAGAGAGAGAGAGAGAGAAACAGGGAGAGAGTGAGTGAGAGAGAGAGAGAGTGAGAGACACACACAGTGACAGAGAGCGTGGAGAGAGAGAGAGAGAGAGAGAAAGACAGTGACACAGTAAGAGAGGCAGTGAGAGTGAAAGAGAGAGAGAGAGCGAGAGAGAGAGAGTGAGAACGTGAAAGGAGTAAGAGAGTGTGACAGAGAGCGAGACAGTGAGAGAGTGAAACAGACAGTGAGAGAGAGAAAGAGAGAGTGAGACTGTGTGAGAGTGTGAGAGTGAGACAGATGGTGAGAGCGAGACAGTCGGTGAGAGCGAGACGGAGCGAGCGCTCGATGGTTGTTCTTTTGTGCATCAGTTGGTAAACACTGTTGTTTTTTCTCGTGTTGCACAAATAGCCTGGATTAATGGAGTACGATGCAGTAATTAGGGCTGTTCTGCAGTAGAATTCATCAGAGACGGCAGTGAGTTCATGATGTTCAAACCCTGTACACAGTCCCATTACTTTATTTAATTCCTTTCGTATCCGACCGTCATTATTAACCTTGTTACAGGGTTCGAGGGTTCGATTGATGGTAGTCACATGATGTCGGTTATGTTAGTCACTTGTGCTCAGGACAGCATATTGTTAATAAGTGGGCCTGGCGTGTCGCTCGAGATGTTTGTGTATTAAGAGGGAAGAATTGGTAAAAGTGAGTCTTATGGGCTGTGTTTTTGAGGAAAAGTCGGAACAAAGTGTATTTTCTTCACTATTTTAAACCAACATTTAATCTTCGAGCCTGATGGCATAACAGCCTCAGTTTAAGATTCATCTATAAACACTGATTGAAATAAGGTCTTTTTAAACGTCACCATTAATTAAATAGCCGTGTTTACCGTTCTCTGATTGCTTTGAAGATTACTTTTCTCCCCTAATAGTCTTTATGAGATTTGAGACTTCCATGGCCGAGTGGAAATTGATTTGCCCATAAACTGCATGCAAAAACAAATGTCCGACCGGAACGGACGCAGACGGTGGAGCGTCTTCCTTCCTCAGATAGGTGCAGGAATATATACTACACGTTTATTTATTTATTTATTTATTTTTAATCAAAGTCTGAGGTTGACAATGCTCGGAGATGATCAATAAACATCTGATTTGGTCTTAAAAAAAAAAAACCCTCAAGCAACACATGGAGATGTGGTATTTTATTGGCGGCATATTGTGCTTCGTAACCATGTTCTTGAGATGAGCGCTACCCGTGCCGGTTGTGACAGGCCGATTATTTTAGACGCTGCGTAGTGTGAGCTGTTTACAAAGCTGCAGTATTGATCAGATCACACATTCTTCCAGCTCTGTAATATGGGAAGGAATCGTTTGGATTAGGACGGTGTGATACTTAAATCGCTGTCTATGTGAGTGTGTGTGTGAATTTCGAAACCACGCACTCCCTCACTGAAGCATCGACACAACACTGGGATGACGTAGACAGATTTGGATGTTATTGTAAGGCTGGTTTTCTGATCACTTTCATTTTCGCTGACTCGCATTCAACGCTGTAATGATGTCTCAGTTTTGTGGGGCCGGTGACGTAGGGGTTCGGGTGCTGGGCCCGGAGGTCATGGGTTTGAATGAGTTGTCGGTTCAAATTCCCATTGGTCTTGCACCATGCTGCAGTCTCTGGGAAAAGTCTCAACCACAAGCGTGCCTCCATCCACCCTGCAGTGTCCATGGGTTCCAGTTAAAAACCAGGTAGGGAACCTGCGATAGACGAGCGTCAAATTCGGGAGTTGAGCGCCTCGTCTCTTCACGCTACAGAAACTGGGATAAGCTCCAGCTGTAATTAGCCATTAGACCCTGCTGGAAAGAGCCCAGCAGAATTTTACCCTCAATGAGGAAAATGGTTTGCTTCTGTTTCACCTTCAAAGTGTCTTATCTTCGCTTCACTTTTACAAGTGCAAATCTCCGCCACGGCCAGCAAACCCCTCCCCCATCCAAAATTCCACAGTGTTGAACAGTCTGCTAAAAGATTCCTGGAGCTACAATTTGATCCGGATTATCTCCTTATCGAATGCAGTCTTTCTGATCCATAACCCCGGCTCTGTAAGACATGTAATAAAAACGTCAATTTTTTTTGTTAAAAAAAAAAAAAATCCGAGTAAGAAGGTGGCATGAAGGCACAGTGGTTAGCGCATCCACCTCATGGCGAGACGGTCCTGGGTTTGATTCCCGGGCTTGGGGTGTTTCTGTGTTGAGTATGCTTTTTTTCCAGTGCATACGTGGGGGTCCTCCAAGTACTCTGGTTTCCTCCCAAAGTCAGAAAACATTAACAATTGTATATAATATATATGTATAAAGTGGTACCTTGATTTACGAATTTAATCCGTTCCAAGGGCAAGCTGATAAGTTCGTTAGATGAAACAATTAATTCCATAAAAATAAGAAATAACAGAAAACCAATTAATCCTTTCCAACCATCTCCCAAACTCAAATCACCTGACACAAACATGTATATTTTACCTAATACTGTATATTAAAGATAAACATGTAAAAGCAATAAATATATCATAATAATAATGCATTTACATTAACATTAATAATAATTCATAATAAATAATACCGTATTCGAAGTAATAGCCCACCCCCCCCCACCCCCGTGTTTTTGATCTTACGTCTAAGAACCGCCCATGTGTACTGGGAGTAAAATCGCAAATCAAACTTACCAATTTTATTGAATCAGTCTCTGTAACAGTAAAATGAGGCATTCACCGCTTGTAAAAGTGAGTTTACAGGGTATTTCAAGACCCCTGCCACTGGGGAATGTCTGTAATGTTCCTCAGTAACAACACATTTGATTGTTCTGTCGTTCTTTAAAAAACAGGAAAATATTTTGCTGTGTTCTCTTGGTAAATGTCCAACAACTGATGAACCATTAGAAACTGCTACAGCAAAACTATAGGATGCTCTGAATGAATGGAGCAAAAAGCCAGATATGGACCTATCAGAAAGTGATGAGGAGTATTTTTCACCCGGTTCTCCTGACAACTAACTTCATAAATTGAAGCACATTCCTGGACATGTGCTTTTGTTTATGTTTGTGTTGATTGGTTCAACGTGGCATGTGCTAAAGTTGACATTCGTGTTGATTGGGTCCATTTTACTTCCGGGAAAATGTTTTAAGGAACAGCCAAAAGGAAAAGAAGACCGGGAGGGAAAAGTAATTTATGATTACTGATTTATAATGAAATAGAAATTCATGCTGTTTTCTGTTTATTTTCAGCTTTCATGTGAGTAATTTGGTTGATACCACAAATTGAATAACACAATACATTTGATAAAAGCTGTCCAGGGTGTACTCTGCTCTCACCCAAAGTTGGCTGAGATGGGCGCTAGCCTCCCCGTGACCCTAAATAGGATTAAGCGGTTCGTAAAATGAATAAATGAGTAAAAATTTAATAGATGTAAACATGAGCACTATTGGAATGAAATTGTTTGCATATTGGGGCAGTGGTGGCTTAGCGGGAAAGGCAATGGGTTACTAATCCAAAGGTCAGCGGTTCAATCCCCACTATCAGCACTGTTGGGCCCTTGAGCAAGGCTCTTTACCCTCAATTGCTCTGTTGTGTCAAAAGAACATGGTAATTATAAAACGCTGTAGATAAGAGATTGTCTGCCAAATGCTGTAAATGCATGTAGCATGACTTGATGTGGCTTCGTTAACATGACGCCATCTTGGAGAGTGTTCCTTGAAACAGTGAGGGAAGTGAGCCTAAAGAAAATGTTTCAATGCCATGAGAAATTGATCTGTGATTTGTATTAGTTCTGTACAATGCATGGAGCAGCCCATAAATATGCAGTAAAATAAACACACTGATATTATGCGAGCATGTTATGTGCTGAATATACCAACAAATGAATTTCTTGTGTCATTGAAACATTTTCTTTCTGCTTACTTCCCTCACTGTTTCGGGGAACACTCTCTAAGATGGCATCAATTTAACGTTGCAAGTGTGATGCTCCACCCATTTATCATTTTAGAATTTCTATGGGTCAGAACATTTTCCATCATGTTATACTGGTCCTTTCAGTGTACACTTTTAAAATCCATCTCAAAACCCACTTTTATTCATTGGCTTTTGATCAAGTATGAGACTTTGATTTGTTTTATTGATTTTTTGTTATTTGTTGATACTTTATGAAATGTTTTTATGTTGTTTTGAATGGCTTACGTTTTGCCTTAATTTTATTTGTGATGTACACAACTTTTTCTAGTTATGGTTGTGTGAAAGTGCTGTATAAATACAGTTGGTATGATATGGGGAAAAGGGCACCAACCTTGGGCTGCCGGATTATGACACTTGTAAAAAAAAATAATAATAAAAAAATTAAATATCGCCTCATGAAAGAATCCCGTCAAGAATTTCTGGAGCCAGAATTTGGTCCGGATCACCTTCAAGGTGTTTTCCATATGCAATTTTATTGGATCTCTTCAGTACATTCAAGAAGAATCTGCATTAAAGTGAGAGCTATCCTGCGACTACATTCCAGCACAGTGATTTATACTTTTTTTTTTTTTTTTTTTTTTTACATTTACTGCTGCATGTCTGTTGATGATCCTGATCAAGTGCATAAGTGCCTGCCTCATATTTTCACGGCCATATAAAACCTCAGGCGTTCATATATCTTCATTGGAGGAGGAGATTTATGCACCAACATGTTTAGATGGTTTTTAATGACCAGAACAGCAGTGTACAGGAGCGAGTCGCACACGTGATGCCGATCGATATCTCCACCTTATATCGCAGGATGATGTGGGTTGGAACAGTTTGCTTGTAATTGGAAATTGAAATGAGCTTAAATCGCCTTGAGAACATCAATAAGTGCCTGGAAGTTTGTGCCGAAGGTAATGTGCAGTTCTGCTGTACTCAGCACGCCAGTAGTAGATGGACCTTTCAAAGATGATTTGCTTCGTCCTTTGTCCACTCCGGCCACATTCGCACATGCGCGCCTTTCTTCCATCATTGCTGTGGAGGTCAGTGGGTGTGTTTACACTTGAGAGTTTTGGGAGTAAATTGGTGGATAAACTCACAGGAAAAGGGTTTTTTTTAATTAGTGTTGGGACGATCAAAGCTAAAGTTGGAGAATTTTATTGATGAGAACCATTTCCAAACTGCAATGATTGTGGCCGGAGTCGCTGTCCCCCATCATTTAGTCTTCATCTTCTCCTCTTCCCCTTCCTCTTCCTCCTTCTTCTTTTCCTCCCCCCCTTTTCTTCTTCTTGTTTTTTCTACCTTCTCTTTCTCGTTTTCTTCTCCCCCTCCTCATCATATATATATATATATATATATATATATATATATATATATATATATAGCGGGATGAAAAAGTATCTGAACCTTTTGGAATTTCTCACATTTCTGCATAAAATCACCATCAAATGTGATCTGATCTTTGTCAAAATCACACAGATGAATAAACAGTGTCTGCTTTAACTAAAACCACTCAAACATTTATAGGTTTTCATATTTTAATGAGGATAGCATGCAAACAATGACAGAAGGGGGAGGAATAAGTAACTGAACCATCACATTTAATATTTTGTGGTCCCCTCTTTGGCAGCAATAACTTCAACCAGACGCTTCCTGTAGCTGCAGATCAGTCTGGCACATCGATCAGGACTAATCTTGGCCCATTCTTTACAAAACTGCTGTAGTTCAGTCAGAGTCCCGGGATGTCTGGCATGAATCGCTGTCTTGAGGTCATGCCACAGCATCTCAATGGGGTTCAATTCTGGACTTTTACTTGGCCACTCCAGAACGTGTATTTTGTTCTTCTGAAACCATTCTGAAGTTGATTTAATTCTGTGTTTTGGATCATTGTCTTGTTGCAGCATCCATCCTCTTTTTAGCTTCAACTGTCTGACAGACGGCCTCAGGTTTTCCTGCAAAACATCCTGATAAACTTTTGAATTAATTTTTCCATTAATGATTGCAAGTTGTCCAGGCCCCAAGGCAGCAAAACAGCCCCAAACCATAATGCACCCTCCACTATGCATCACGGTGGGGATGAGGTGTTGATGTTGGTGAGCTGTTCCATTTTTCCTCCACACATGACGTTGTGTGTTCCTCCCAAACAATTCAACTTTGGTTTCATCAGTCCACAAAATTTTTTGTCAAAACTTCTGTGGAGTGTCCAAGTGCCCTTTTGCGAACATTAAACGAGCAACAATGTTTTTTTTAGACAGCAGTGTCTTCCTCCTTGGAGTCCTCCCATGAACACCATCCTTGGCCATTGTTTTACATATAGTTGATGTGTGCACAGAGACATTGGACTGTGCCAGTGATTTCTGTAAGTCTTTAGCAGACACTCTAGGGTTTTGTTTTTTTTTACCTCTCTGAGTTTTGTAAGTATGGGCGCATTTTACATGTAAAACGTGTGATTCGTTCCAAGACGACCCCATAAACCCTTTAAAAATGATAAAAGTACACCAATTTTGTATGAAACATGTATTAAAAGTAAAATAAAATGATTTATTAAACCATTTAAACACCTTATTAACATATTAACCATTTTATTAACATATTTATTAAACCATTATTAAATATTTTTTATTAACACACACACACACACACACACACACACACACACACACACACACACACAATACAGTACGCATTAAATGTGTATTGTATACACACTAAATGTTTATTGTTGCGCTGCGGGCTCCGCCCACAAGCAGGACACCGGAGCATTTTAAGACGTGGACTTCAAAGCGCATTCCCTGCTTGACAGATCGGCGGTCCAAACTCAACTTTAACTTGATTCCTTGTGGGATCGGAAATCCAGATGAGCCGTGTTTTGCTCACATGTGCCACATTTATTAAACATTTCCTGAATTAAACAACTTAAAAAACTAAACTAAAAACTAGTTAAGCCTCCTTCTCTCTCTCTCTCTCTCTCTCTCTCTCTCTCTCTCTCTCTCTCTCTCACTCTCTCTCTCACACACACACACACGCGCGACACACAGTTGACTGAAAAATTCTATTTAAATGTTTAAATGGATGGGATGTTTTATTTAAAGCAGAAATACTGCACCTGTTTGAAAGATCAGAGGTCCTCATTCAATATTAACTTGCTTCCTTGCGAGATCGGAGGTCTTCTCCCACCTAGCACTCTGTTTTAATATTGTGCCAAAATAATCGCCTCCGTCACTGTATTTTTGCTTTAAGGTCTCCTTCTGGTTCAATATCATCACGATTGTAGAGGGGTTTCGGCGATAACGAAATATAATGCCACATGATTTATCTCAAAACAAGCCAACAGTCAAGTCTCCTTCACGCGTGTGACAAACAGGAAGTATGGGTACAGGAAGTCAGCTGCGTCATCCCTCCTATCCAATGGGAGGTCAGTGGGGTGGGATGTTGGGAGACAGCCAATGAGGGAGCAATTTGTGCATCGTGTGACATTTTGATTGGCGCGTTTGAATTTTGAATGGCGCATTAGGCGCTTTTCGTAAGGGAGGACGAAAACTTAGGAAAATGTTTTTCGTCACCCGGAATTTTCATACTCGGGGGTTTCGTAAGTAGGGGGCCGACTACACACACACACACACACACACACACACACACACACACACACACACACTTATATACATACAGTGTGTATTCATTTTGTATGTATAATATATTATCCAGTTAAGCTCTATGATGCCACTCAAACGCCGGCTAAGCGCCGTGTCTTGTGGAGAAAATGACTGTTGACGACAAAATGACAAGTGCCTGAAGATAATCATCTGAACGGTTGTCAATCTGTCGTATTAAAGTCTTTTTCAATTATTATTCCAGTACAGTGCTTCAGTTAATGTTTAGAATGTTTGTGTGTGTCTGCTTTTTCCGCTCCGGTTGAGGGGCGTGGCTGAGCTGCTCGGACTGAATACAGTTCATACTTGAATTAAGTAATCTCATTTACTCTGTATCAATACAAACTGCACGCTCACCTCAATTAAAGCGTGCTTCTTAAGTCCTTCCCCTTTGAATGTGAGGCATTTGTTGCAGGTGACAAACGGAGCTTGTGACATGAAGCGCGGCTTATCCAGACTTATATCTTTCAAGTGTTCAGGATCAAGCTCCGTGTGTGCCTAGTATTAAGTGTATCTATAATGTTTAATCATATTTCATACTTATATTGATCATATATCTTTCTATCGATTTTATTCCATTTCTGTTACGACTTGTTCTTCAATTTCATTTCACTTTCACTCTCGACCTTGGACTAGATGTTTGTATTTCCGGATGTTCGTAAGCAGGGGAACGTTTTTATATAATGTGTGTGTGTGTGTCTGTCTGTCTGTCTGTCTGTCTGTCTGTCTGTCTGTCTGTCTGTCTAATCTATATACATATATACTAGTCCTTCTCAAAAAATTAGCATATTGTGATAAAGTTCATTATTTTCTGTAATGTACTGATAAAAATTAAACTTTCATTTATTTTAGATTCATTGCACACAAACTGAAATATTTCAGGTTTTTTTATTGTTTTAATTCTGATTATTTTGGCATACAGCTCATGAAAACCCAAAAGTCTTATCTCAAAAAATTAGCATATCATGAAAAGGTACTCTAAACTAGCTATTATTAACCTAATCATCTGAATCAACCAATTAACTCTTAAAAAAAAAAAAAAAAAAAAAAAAAAAATATATATATATATATAATATGTGTGTATGTGTATGAAAGATGTGCTTGTGTAAATATAGGGTATATTTGTGTATATATGAGTATGTAGGATATGTGTGTATGTATATATGTCTGTGTATGTAGGATATATGCACATGTGTAGCTTAGTGCAGTTCCTTAGTTGTCTCTCGCACACTTTCTTTTTATAATTGCTGTCAAACAAAGAGCTGCTCAATTGGTTTTCATTGTTCATGCAACAGTGACAATAAATATTTCTTTATCTTTTTCTTATTAGTGGGCAACAAATGAGAAGTACTATTAAGTCTAGAGCAGAAAGAATCTGTGCACCAGGACTGCAGAATTCAGCGCGTTAGAGTTTCTCGTTCTGTTTTACGTGGTGGCTGTTTTTTCTTTAACCAGACTAAGTATGAAAATGGCTCATTACTCCTTTGTTTATCTCTTCTGTTGTCAGGAGTACAGAGACATATGTCACATAAAACGATCCATTTCAGAAATACTCTGACATGCACATATTTGATAGTAGTGGACTTGTTTTGGAATGTGGATGGAGGGGAAATTTGTTTTAGAGGCGATGACATGGTTTCTATGACAAGTTTATGTTTAAAACACAAACATACACCAGAGGTGAATTTCAGTTAATGTAACTCTGAGGTTTCAGCGTTTTGGTGTGTGCACATCTTTCCATAAAATCTATTTTCATCTTTACTGTGGATCTGCAAGATATTTTTAAAAATTCAGCATGTAATGTAAACACTTTTTAATCACTTCTGCACTCACTCCTCGCTGTTATAATGGCCAGTTATCAAATTCCTATCACGTCCCACCACCACTACCACCACTAACCCGGGAGTGACACAAGCCTATCCCCTGATACTGCCACCTGAATCTTTTATGAACTGCTGATCATGCACATTTGGGGCGGCCTGCAGTCGAAGGGAAAGTATGAATGAACATGCTTGTGATTGCTGACCCTGTCACAGATGGCTGGATCTGAACACGTGATCTCTGACAGTTGCGTACCTTGCTGCTACACCATTCAGGAGCCCTTTGCAGAAATCTTAACCTCAGTTTTCATCGCCATTGAGTAACCCCCGGGTTACACTGGGGCATGATATGAGAATCACGATTAGGGTGAAGGGTCATGGGATTGAATTGTATTGATCTCGAAGGAACTTGGTGGATTCATGATGATCTTGACAGAGCTTGGCGGACCCGGGATGATTTCGAGGGAGATTGGTGGATCCGTGATGATCTCGAGGGAGCTTGCTGGATTCATGATTATGGAATTGAACTGATTGTGTAAAAATTAGGATGTGTTACGATTTGACCCCAATCAAAATAGAACATGGGAATCGTAGAGATTTACAGACCTTGGCTTAATAGCCTTTGATGCATTATCGTTGGGGATCTTGAACTTGAAAACATGATTCCACAAAGTTCCATCTTTTGGCTTCAACCAGCCTTTTAAGACCCCAAATCATGCTGCAATTGTGATCATAACTCATGGAGCTCCACACTTTTATGAACCGTGGCCTACTGTAAACTGATGAGGTGCGAGTACCCTGGTACTAGTGTAATTTTTATTAAACTTAAAAAAAAAAATTCAAATTGATCAAATAAAAAAAATCTCTTGATGTGTTTATATATCTTCTTCTTCTTTTCCTTTCGGCTGTTCCCTTCAGGGGTCGCCACAGCAAATGATCTGCCTCCATCTCACCCTATCCTCTGCATCTTCTACTCTTACTCCAACGACCTTTATGTCCGCCTTCACTACATCCATAAATCTTCTTTTTGGTCTTCCTCTGGGGCTTCTGCCTGGTAGTTCCAACCTCATCATCCTACTACCAATATACTCACTATCCTTCCTCTGTACATGTCCTCTTGGGTCCTTGTCGTTCACACACATGTATTCTGTCTTACTGAGACTAACCTTCATTCCCTCCTTTCCAGGGCATACCTCCACCTCTCTAGATTTTCCTCCACTTGTTCTCTGCTCTCACTACAGATCACGATGTCCTCTGCAAACATCATAGTCCATGGAGATTCTTGTCTCACCTCGTCTGTCAGCCTGTACATCACCAGAGCAAACAAGAAGGGGCTCAGAGCTGACCCTTCATGCAGTCCCACCTCCACCTTGAACTCTTCTGTCACACCGACAGCACACCTCACCACTGTCTTACATCTCTCATACATGTCCTGCACCACTCTAACATACTTCTCTGCCACTCCAGACTTCCTCATACAATACCACAGTTCTTCTCTCGGCACCCTGTCATATGCTTTCTCCAGATCCAAAAAGGCACAATGCAGCTCCTTCTGAACTTCTCTGTACTTATCTATTAACCTCCTCAAAGCAAACACTGCATCTGTGGTGCTCTTTCTTGGCATGAAACCAAACTGTTGTTCACAAATGCTGACCTCTGCCCTTAGTCTAGCTTCCACTATTCTTTCCCATAACTTCATCGTATGGCTCATCAACTTTATCCCTCTGTAGTTGCCGCAACTCTGTACATCTCCCTTGTTCTTAAAAATGGGCACCAGCACACTTCTCCTCCATTCCTCCGGCACCCTCTCACTTTCTAAGACCTTGTTGAATATTCTTGTCAGAAAATCTACTGTTACCTCCCCTAGACACTTCCATACCTCAACCGGTATATCATCAGGACTAACTGCCTTTCCACTCTTCATCCTCTTCAATGCCCTCCTTACTTCACCCTTTCTAATCTTTGCTACTTCCTGGTCCTCAACAGTCACCTCTTCTACTTTTTGTTCTCTCATTTTCCTCTTTCGTCAGCTCTTCAAAGTACTCTTTCCATCTTCCCAGCACACTTCTGTCATCAGTCAATACAGTTCCCTCTCTGTCCTTTATCACTCTAACTTGCTGCACGTCTTTCCCATCTCTATTTCTCTGCTGTGCTAACCTGTATAAATCATTTTCTCCCTCCTTACTGTCCAACCTATCATACAAGTCATTATACGCCCCCTGTTTGGCCTTTGACACCGCTACCTTCGCCTTACGCTGTCTCCCTGTAGTCCTGTTTACTCTCTTCGGTCCTCTCTGTGTCCCACTTCTTCTTAGCTAACCTCTTCTTTTGTACACACTCCTGCACATCCTCATTCCACCACCAAGTCTCCTTATCGTTTTTCCTTCCAGAGGACACACCAAGTACTCTCCTACCTGTCTCCCTGATCACATTAGCTGTAGTTGTCCAGTCATCTGGAAGCACTTCCTGACTACCCAAAGCCTGTTTCAACTCCTCCTTGAAGACAACACAACACCCTTCTTTTTTCAGCTTCCACCACTTTGTCTTCTGCTCTGCCTTTGCCTTTTTCACCTTCCTCACCATCAGCGTCATCCTGCACACCACCATCCTATGCTGTTTGGCAACACTCGCACCCACTACTACTTTTCACTCACTGACTTCCTTCAAATTACATCGCCTACACAAGATGTAGTCTACCTGTGTGCTCTTACCTCCGCTTTCATAAGTCACCCTATGCTCCTGTTTCTTCTTGAAGAAAGTATTCACCACAGCCATTTCCATCCTTTTTGCAAAATCGATCAACATCTGTCCTTCTGTGTTCCTGTCCTGGATACCAAACCTACCCATCACTTCCTTGTCCCTTTTCTTGCCTGCACCAACATGTCCATTGAAGTCTGCCCCAATGACCACTCTTTCACCTCTTGGGGGGGTACTCTGCATCACTTCATCAAACTCACTCCAGAATCGCTCCTTCTCTTCTAGCTCACATCCTGCCTGTGGGTCATAAGCACTAACAACATTGACCATCACGCCTTCAATTTCTAACTTGAGACTCATCACTCTGTCTGACACTCTTTTCACTTCTAGAACATTCCTGACAAACCCCTTCTTCAAGATGGCTCCTACTCCATTTCTCTTCCCATCCACACCGTGATAAAACAGCTTAAACCCTGCTCCTAAGCTTCTGGCCTTGCTACCTGTCCACCTTCCTCCTCTGCATCATGTCAGCCAGCTCTCTAGCTTTATCGTTCATAGTTCCAACATTCAAAGTCCCTACTCTCAATCCTAGACTCACGCATTTCCTCTTCTCTCTCCGCCTATGGACATGCCTCCTGCCTGTCCTTCTTCGACCAACAGTAGTCCAATTTCCACCAGCACCCTTTTGGTTAACAGCATTGATGGCGGTCTTTGTTAACCCGGGCCTCAACCGATCCGGTATGAATTTCGTTTTGATCATTTGCATGAGAAATGTGGCAGAAGTTTTACGCTGGGTGCACTTCCTGTCGCAACCCTCTGCATTTATCCGGGCTTGGGACTGGCATAAGGGGGAGAGACACTGATTAGTGTGTGTCGTCCCCCCCCCCGCCTCATGGCTGCATTGTGTTTATATATATATATATATATATATATATATATATATATAACACACACACACACGCATACACACACATACATACATATACAGTAATCCCCCTTATTTCGCGGTTAATGTGGGGGACCCCCCCCCGTGAAATGCGAAAAACCGCGAAATGACTTCTGCCATTTCTTTAGGACACCCACCCTCCTATATATTATATAAAATTTATATAGAAGTTAATTTTAGAGTGTTCTATGCATGTTAATATCATACAGGCAACATGTATTAATATATAAATAAATTATACACCTTATAATGACAAATATATATAAGTACTGGATAACAAACCTTATAAATAACAAATCCACGGCCACGTCGAGAAGCAGAATCACTGGCAGCACTGGTGCTTGGTTTGGGGCTCCTCAGCACCTCTAGAGCCTTTGCTTTAGGTATATATCATGGTAGTGTCCAAACAAACAGGTGTTTAACTTTCTTTCTCTCTCTCCATACTCTGCATGCGCTGGTGAGGGGCGTTGTTGTTATCCGCAAGCGAAATCCAGAGAGCACACATGAATTCACTCAGCCATCAGCTATAAATAGCTCCGTGCTCAGCCAGTTTCGGTGTTGATACTCTCCCAGTGATTTTGATTTTTGTTTTTCCCCTCACCACTACGGTGAACAGGATTTTTCCCGCACCCCAGTGCTTCTCCTGAGTTCAATAAAAGTCATTGTTTCATGAGGGAGGAAAAATGTGTTGGATGCTAAGGAAATATAATCATAACCAATCAGCTTGCTGGATTTACATCAATCAGAGAGCACTCAAGTCAAGCAGGAGAACAGAGCATGTTGGGTAGTGTAGTTCAATGTACATGTAGCTCTCGAGAATTTTGAATAATCTTTAATTTTTTAATTTCCCAATGGGAAATCTTGCGATATTGCGCGAACGTGAAGTAGGAAACGCAAAGTGGTGGGTATATAATATATATATATATATTTATATATGTGTGTGTGTATGTATGTATGTCTATATAATATACATTTTTTTATGTTTCATTTGATTGAGGAGAAACAATATAATGTTCATGTTATAATTTGATCTGATGAGGTTTGATGTATTGTGGAGATCCAAATTCTTTTTGAACACTGGAATCAAAAAGATTAATGAGATTTTGTCTGTGCTGTGTATATCAATATATGAAGAAGAGCGAGAGAGAAGGAGGCAGAGTGAGTGAAAGAAAAAAGAAAGAGTTTATTTTTTTTGTTTCCCCTCCTTCACATCCCA
This sequence comes from Plotosus lineatus, assembly GCA_024760905.1. Lineage (NCBI taxonomy): Eukaryota > Metazoa > Chordata > Actinopteri > Siluriformes > Plotosidae > Plotosus > Plotosus lineatus. The sequence goes on from CM045733.1 coordinate 8,000,941, forward strand.
GGAGATATTGATCTTCTCCTCATCAGGATTCTGGTCCAGCGTTGGCCTGTCGTCCCTTCGTGTCACCTACAATAGAATCTGTGCTCGTGACCGCTCTGCTGCATTTGCACAGAATTGCTGCAATGTGCCAGAATTAGCTATGCCAATTACCCGGACCAACTCTGCTGCACTCACGATGACACGAGTCAGCCGCTGCTGTTCAGGTCAGATATTCAGGGGGTTCTCTTCCCTCTCCCAGCACACCTTCTTCTGTCAGGATTCCCAGCTTCAAGCTCTGTTGTTTATAGTCCAGTCAGCATCCTCACTGTTAACAGCATCTCTCGAGAGTGAAATGCAACTCTGACACGGACGTGTGCTTTAGGGAACGAGCTTCATTTGCTGGTTTAGTTTCGGGTTTTCCTTCTGCCATTAAAATATACTATATATATATATCTCTCAAACAATTATTCATCGAAAGTGAGGAACATCTTGGCGTCTTGAGGACTTTCCGGCGAATGGAGAAACTATTTAATGAAGTCTACAGAGCCTGACATGGCAAATCCTCCACATCCAAATTCAAATTTTTAATGTATACATAAAAAAACAAAAACTTGAATTAAACTAAAATAGCATTTTTTTATGGTTTATTTTAATATTTTTTAATGTGTAACGGTGCAGACAAATGATACATTGCAATTTATTTATTTATTTTTTGTACCCAAACAATTTTTCTCCCTAATTTAAGTCGTAAATCCCCACCAAGTTTCTTCCTTTCCTATCACACAGCCACCACCAATCAGGGAGGGGCGAAAGCATACACTCGCTCCCTCCGTGACATGCAACGTTAGTCACCTGCCTCTTTGCGAACTATGGCGTATGTGTGTTTTGGGGGCGGCCTAACACACTCGGAGTGAAAGCGCTGTCCGCCCCCATACGAATGAGTCCACAGAAGCTCGTGATTGGCTGGCAATCGTTCTAAGTGACAGGGAAGTGAGCGTATGCATTCCATCCCTCCCATGAGAGTTTGGCCAGTCAGCTCCCATGGACTCCCGGTCATGGCTGTGGGGTCAACCTGGGTTCGAATTTGTCATCCATGGGTTCATAGTCATGCACCTTGTCCATGCGCCACTTGGGCACCCTCCATTGTGATCTAAAGTTTGAAAAAAGTATTATTATTATTATTATTATTATTATTGAGGAACATGAAGACCATAGTGAAAGAAAGATTTATTAATATTTTTTCTGACGCTATTTTGTGTCATGTCCAGGATCTCAGAGTCAGAGTGTGATTATCTCAAGTTCAGATGTGGATAAAAAGCAAGTATTGAATGAGGCGAGAGCGACAAGGTGGCGTAGGGGTTAGAACGTTCACCTCACAGCGTTGAGGGCAGCAGTGGTCAAGGCTTTGGCTTCGTGATCAAAAGATCGGTGGTTCAAGCTACTACTTTTGGGCCCTTAAACAGGGCCCTTAACCCTCATTTGCTCAATTGTATATCAAAAGGAAAAACATTTGTAAATGACTGTGGATAAGAGCATCTGCCAAATGCTGTAAATGTGTACAGCGAGAACGTCTTTGGAACGTCTGGGGCTCGCTGAGGGTGTTTCCATGTGTAGTTTTCATGTTCTTTATGTGGCTGTGTGAACTTCCTCCATGTGCTCTGGTTTTCTCCCACAATCCAATGACTTGCACATTAGGCTGATTGGCTGTTTCAAACGGCACCCTAAATTGTGTGCGATGGTCTGGGAAGCTGTACAAGATGTATCACATCTTCGACCAGTATCGGTTGACATAGGCTCCAGCCTCCCTGTGACCCCAGTAGGATTAAGCTGTTCGGCAAATGAATGAGATGAGTAAGTGAATCAGGCGAGGTATAACATGGAGAATTATTCATTATTATCCAGGAGGTGATGACCCCCCTCTGAGATCCGAATTCTCTCAACCATTCAAGAGCTGAATTCGATAATAGTCGTATTATTTATTTAAATGTGTTTAAAGTCGACAGCCAGGAAGGTTACTATGTTAGCAGTGAGTCAGTGCCATGTAGCCTAATTATTTAGTCTGAAGAAAAGCACAGTTTAGCTGCTGCGAGTCAACTGAAAGTGTCGCTAGCTATAGCGTGTTATTCTGCTCCCGCTGCTTTAATGGTCGGGGCAGCATCATGATGCGACCTGATGGTGTCACAATGCACATGTACACTATTTTGCACCCCCTACTGATGGTACTTCAAGAGCCTGTAACAGTAAATTTCTCCATTGTGAGATTAATAAATTTGTATCTTATCTTATCTTGTGATCAGCAGGAACAACAACTGGTGGAAATTTTTGAAAATGAGTTGTGTGACCAAATCTGCCCTCTAGTGGAATCCTCCAGTAGCACGCACATAATGACTACATGCACATACGGCGAAAGATGAAGTATTATCTCCACTGGCTTGACTCCTAACAATTCATTGTGTCATATTTTAATTCAGCGTGAGTCATTCAAATGAGATAAATTTTCCTTTTACATGTGAACAGAAGACACTTGTTTCTCTATTTTATACAGAGGTCCTTTCAGTGGTTGAGTTTTTAAAGGTAAGCCGCAAACACGATCAAGTTTGAGCTTGATTGAACTTTAATTATGACCGCAAGGCGTAAAATCCAAAACTTGATGACTCGTGGTGGCCATGCGCTCTCTTGCTATATGAAAATGCTGGTGGAATGATTGTTTCACATCATCTTTATGCATCTGACTGACAGTGCAATGGGAGGAGATTACTTTTGCCAGTTAAACATGCTGTAACTGACACGCGGCAATGCGAAGATGTAATTTTAAACTTGTAATGGATTTGGTCGTGTCGGCTTCTGAATAGTCAAATACTGTTTCATTTATGTCTTGAATAAAATTTCTCAAACACCTTAAATGCCTTTTTCTGTGAATTAAAAGGTTTTATAGAGTTAACCCAGAGCAAATCAATTTAAAAATATTACAGAAAGCTGTGTATGTCTTACAGACGCACAAACACACACTTACACATATTACCATTTCTGGCCTTCACCGAAGACCTTAAGTATGTGAATCTTTCATTTCGGAGTCCTGAGTGAATTTTATTCAGATGTTAGCAGGACCATAAGCACATAATTTGATATAACTAGCAATATATACGGAATATATGACTAATTAACCGAGCGTGAGGTCAGTACAACGTAATTCTAGACATGACTTTGATGTTTGACCAAACCATAGTGATGCCAGTACATCAAGGCTGAGGTCTGGAATTTCCCGGTACTGACAAAAGTGATTAGTTATTCATTATGTGGTGTTTTTGTTATACTGTCTAACCCTTCCCCATTACAATATAGCAGTAAACTAAAAACAAATAAGCTGAAGCGGATGCCTACATCTGGTATCTGACTTGATGTGTGATTGTTTTTTATTTGAAATGAAGCTGAGTTAACTGAACCTAGGGGGGGGATATTACCAATGGGATTTATTTCACCAAGAGTTTGGCTCGGTCTCCCCCCCCCCAGTCCAATATAGAGCGTAAACTATATTTAACATATGTAATGAAAGGTTGCATGTTTACTTTGCATAGACTGGTGGCAAAATCATTGGTGCAAACCATCTTGTATATTAGAGACTGTTTTTTTTGTGTGCATCTCTACCTTTGCTGTCAGTTGCCATAATTTTTCAAACACAAAAAGATATTTGGCTTAAAACACTGCAATGAGGTATTTTGTTTTTCCAGTTTATTTTTAAGCAGGACTGTTCTCCAATCAAGGCTTTTATTCAGTCATTGTACCATTACTGAATATAAGTGTGCAGGTTTCATCAGAATCATTTTTGCGCAAATTCAAACTGAAAGGGATCCGACAACAAACCCGTCATTGAGTGTGAAAATTTTTGTACAAGTCTGATGGCATTTCAGTGACTCAGGCCTTCCAGCAAAGATTGCCTCGCCAATCAATCATAAATCACATTATTTTATTCAGACATGGCACACTCCCTGGAGCAAACGTTTCAATCAAGCCGCAGTCATCAATCTCCTGCCTCAGTGTCGAAAGTGACTCGCTTGACAGCTAGGGGATTGTGATTTGTTGAGACAATAGAACTTTTAACCACCACACCCTTCTCTCTCTCTCTCTCTCTCTCTCTCTCTCTCTCTCTCTCTCTCTCTCTCTCTCTCGCTCATTCACATTGGGGAAAAAAAGCTTGCAGGTAGTCCGACATATTACAAAAAGAAACGGCGTTCTACTGGTGATGATGCTTGGACCCTTTCTTGTGTCAAAGTACATGCTAGTCATCCACAAAGATAAACGAACCCCAACTTAACCTCTCATAGACTGAGCTTTGCTTCCCCTCACCAGCTTGTCATTGAGTATCACTTTATCATGTTTTGCCTATGGTAACCAGAACTTTATCTTCTACCGAATCCAAGTCGTCTAAACACAAAACTCGAAAATATACTGTTTCAAATCATGGTATCGACAGAATGTCCGGCTTGGATAGCATGTGCATTCGTGAGGTCAGACACTGGTGATGGGTGATGATACCTGGGAGTTTCAGTTCATCCCATGCTACTTGCTTTGCTGAGGATACGATTGAATATCTGCTTTAATGTTAACCGATGTATAGTTATAGGTGTGTAAAATGACTCTTAATGGTGTTCTGAGGTTTTAACCCATGACCTCTCACCCCACCTCCAAAGCTGTATACACACAGGAAGTGATGAGTGACAAGCGACTATGTAATGTCCGCGAGCATTTGTAGAATTAATGATGAAAGGGGAAATTTTCAAATTATACACCACGCTGAACATTCACAATATGCGATTTGAGCGATTGCCAATCGGAACTTAAAGATACCGTTGACTGATAGGCACCACTGCTTTTTCCAGAATATTTTGTGTCGAAAAAAGATGAACATGGCCTTTATAATTACGCGTATGTCAACATGAAAAAGCAGCACATTGTTGCGGTGTGCTGTTTGACTACACACATAAATCTTACAAGGATAATAGCCAGATATGCCACGTTTTTATTCAGGACTTGTGGCACAATGCTAATGATAATATGCAATTTATTATGATCATGTAAGCTAAAATAATATGCGCTGATGATAACCTCAGTAATTTATTTGTAAACTAGTAATATACTGCTTACGGTTTCACTTTTCGAAGTGGGAAACTTGAAATGGAAACTTTTTTAATTGGGAAACGTGAGAGGGTTACCTAGGCAACCAGAGGAAAGGCTTCCCAAGGTGATTTGCTTGCTGGTCAGCTGTGAGGAAATTCACTTGTTGCTCATTGCTTTCGGTTTGTGCGCCAGTTAATCCTTTATTTATTATTTTTTTAAAGGTTTTTCATGATGATTTCCTACCGTGGATGTTGTGACTTGATGCATGGAGGTGCCACTTCAGCCAAGCTTAAATACTGTATTTCAAAAGTAGTGGTTTTTTCCTTTCCCTCCTTCTTATTGTGTCGTCTCTTCAGAAAATTCCAGCAATAGGCGATGCCCTCATTGCAAAGTCACACATGCTGTTTGGTTTTGGATTCAGACGACTGCATCTGACTGATAATATGCCGCCATTTTAATTTCCTTCCTTCTTAACAGGTTTGGATTGGCGTACTTATAGCTCAGTGTTCATTTTTTTCTCTCTCTGTCACCCCGAGGTTGGCTGTAAATGTTTTTTAATCTTGAGTAAACAGCACTCATTCTGATAAAAGCCCTGGGGGGCAGAAGAGGTGTGCGCTGGTAAACATGGCCGCTTTGACCTTCTGTGGAATGTCAGTCAAACACAGATGATCGAAACGTTTCTTTAGTCAGAGATGAAGACAGATTGAAAGCATCACTGGCTGTGCCTGAGTGCATGTGTACGCGTGTGGGTGCGCACGTGTGTGTGTGTGTGTGTGTTCGTTTTTTTCTCCAAGAAGGTGGTTTTCTCTAACGGGTGGTGATTGGTTCCGATATCACAGGGTTCCTAATATCACTCCACCGCAGAGAAGCTTTACTTCTCGTTTTCTTCTATCTTTTCCGCGAACCTGTTTTTTCAAAGAAAGATCCTCATAGCAGCTCTGTCCTCGTCTCAAATAAATCACACACCTTCCTGCAGCTTTCTTTTCCACCTCATTCACCACGTTCATCACTGAACTTGGCTCTCGTCCCAAAACTGTTCTTCCGATGAAATGCCCCACAAATATTCTTCTCTTTTCTCTCTCCCTTTGTTCTTTTTTTAATCTTTTTAACACTCATGTTTTCTTCACTCATCTATCATCTCATAGATTTTTCTTTTCTCACTTTTCTCTCATCTTTTCACAAATTGTTTATACTTCTCGTATACTTGATGCTTTTCTCTTCCTTGCTTATTCCTGTCTTCCTTTTTCCATTCTTTTCTATTTTTTTTTAATTGTTGACTCAAACATTGTGTTGTCTTTTTTGGATTCTTGTCAGTTTTTTTGTCTTCTAATGGTCTGCATTTCTTTTAAGTGTGGATTTGTGTCTACAGTGTGTTTGTATACGTGTGTGTTTATATACATGTGTATATGTATATATTGTATTTGACCAAATAAGCCCCCGATCCGCGATACGAAGACTCCAGCTCTTCGAATAGCAAGCTGGAACGTACGGACTATGTGTCCTGGACTGACAAGTGATCTTCAGCAAATTGACGATGCCCGCAAGACTGCAGTCATCAACCATGAACTGACACGTCTGAATATCGACATTGCTTGTCTACAGGAAACACGCCTGGCTGACAGTGGTACTCTCAAAGAGGCCAACTACACCTTCTACTGGCAGGGCCTGCCACAAGACGACCCGAGACTGCATGGTGTAGGGTTCGCTGTGAAGAACTCGCTGACTACGGCGATTGAACCTCCTACCAGTGGATCAGAGAAAATCCTCGCTTTACGCTTCTCTACAACTGCAGGTTTTGTAAATCTTCTCAGCATCTATGCACCAACACTCAGTTCCACCCCAGAGGCCAAGAACCAGTTTTACGAGGCTCTGGATGATACAATTTCCAGGATTACCAGCACTGAAGGACTTTACCTACTAGGAGACTTCAATGCTAGAATGGGCGCCGACTGTGACACCTGGCCTTCCTGCCTTGGTCACCACGGTATAGGCAGGATGAATGAGAATGGACAGAGGTTGTTGGAACTGTGCTGCCATCATTGCATGTGTGTAACAAATACATTCTTCAAGTGCAAAGACCTCCACAAAGTTTCCTGGAGACACCCCAGATCTTGCCACTGGCACCAGCGAGACCTTATCCTCACCAGGCGCACGGATCTAAGCAGCGTTCTCCACACTAGAAGTTTCCATAGCGCAGACTGCGACACAGACCACACCTTCGTTGGAAGCAGGATAAGGCTGACAACAAAGAGGATCCATCACTCCAAAACTTAAGGCCTCCCACGCATCAACACCTGCTCCTCAAGGGATCCCCAGCGAATCCAACTATTTCATGACACAGTCAAGGAGAGGTTGGCTTTGCAGACTCCTGGCAAAGACATCAACAGCAAGTGGAGCTTCCTAAGAGATACAATCTATACAACAGCCCTCACCGCATTTGGGAAAAAGGAGCGTCGGAGTGTAGACTGGTACGAGGCTCACTGGGAGGAAATGCAGCCTGTGACAGAAGCCAAGAGGGAAGCCCTCCGAGCATACAAGCAAAACCCCAGCACCAGTACTCGGGACACCCTCAAAGCTGCACGAAACAAGGCCCAGCAGACAGCCCGCCGCTGTGCAAACGACTTCTGGCTGAACCTCTGCAGCAAGATCCAGATGGCAGCTGACACTGGCAACGCAATGGCCATGTACAATGGCATCAAGATAGCTACTGGCCCAACCATAATTAAGACTGTACCCCTCAAGACCAAGACCGGGGAGGTGATCACGGACCAAGGCAAGCAGCTTGAACGCTGGGTGGAACATTACCTGGAGCTGTACACAACTAAGAATGTGGTGACCGATGCAGCATTAAATGCCCTGCCAAACTTACCTGTCATGGAGGATCTGGCTTACCTGCCTTCAGTGGACGAACTGGGCAAAGCCATTGATTGTCTGGCCTGTGGAAAAGCCCCTGGAAAGGATGGCATCCCCCTGAAGTCTTGAAGAGTGGCAAGCCAGCACTCCTGCAGTACCTCCATGAGCTGCTGTGCTTATGCTGGAAGGAAGGGTTCATCCCCCAGGATATGCGCGATGCAAACATTGTAACCCTTTACAAAAACAAGGGTGACTGCAGTGACTGTAACAGCTACTGTGGCATCTCCCTCCTTAGCATCATAGGGAAAGTTTTTGCTCGTGTTGTCCTCACTCGCCTTCAGATTCTTGCTTCCCGGGTGTACCCAGAATCGCAGTGTGGTTTCAGGGCAGGCCGATCCACAGTCGATATGATCTTCTCATTACGTCAACTGCAAGAGAAGTGTCGGGAGCAGAAGAAGCCCCTGTACATTGCTTTCATAGACCTGACTAAAGCATTCGACCTGGTCAGCAGAAGCGGACTCTTCAGCCTACTGCAGAAGATTGAATGTCCTCAAAGGTTACTCCAAATCGTGACCTCCTTTCACGAGGACATGCACAGCACAGTCTGCTTCAATGGTGGGACTTCTGCAGCTTTCCCAGTGAGCAGTGGTGTGAAGCAAGGCTGCGTCCTAGCTCCGACACTCTTTGGGATATTCTTCTCGATGCTTCTTCAGTATGCCTTCTCTGACAGTGAAGAAGGGATCCATATCCACACCAGGTCAGATGGAAAATTGTTTAACAGAGCTCGACTGCGAGCTAAGACGAAGGTGAAGCAGGTCCTCATCCACGAGATGCTGTTCGCGAATGACGCTGCACTGACGTCCCACACTGAGGCTGGTCTTCAAGAGCTAGTCAATCGCCTGTCCCATGCCTGTAATGAATTAGGACTGATCATCAGCCTGAAGAAGACAAACATCCTGGCCCAGGGCACAAACACAGTGCCAAACAACATAAATAACACGCAGCTTGAGGTCGTGGACGCCTTCACCTACCTGGGATCCACTATCACCAACACTCTCTCGCTTGACATAGAGATCTCATGCAGAATCGGGAAAGCCGCCGCAGTGATGTCCAAACTGAACAAGCGTGTATGAAGTAATACCCAGCTAACGGAGAACACCAAGCTACGTGTCTACCAGGCCTGTGTACTCAGCACACTCCTTGATGGCAGTGAGGCCTGGTCCACGTACGCCGGTCAGGAAAAGCGGCTCAACAGCTTCCACCTCCACTGTCTCGGGCGTCTGCTCCATATAAAATGGCAAGACCGAGTAACCAACACCGAGGTACTACAGCATGCTGGCATGCCAAGTCTGCTCGCACTGCTGAGCCAGAGACGACTAAGGTGGTTGGGTCACGTATGGTGAATGGATGAGGGGCGCATCCCTAAAGACATGTTGTATGGAGAGCTGAGTGAGGGCTCCCGCCGCACAGGAAGACCACAGCTTCGGTACAAGGACGTGTGCAAGCGGGACATGAAATTATCTGGCATCGACATGAACACCTGGGAAGGCACTGCTGAAACACGCCAGCTCTGGAAGACCACTGTCAACGAGGGGATCAACAAAGCTGAAACTAACAGAATAAACAAGCTAGCTGAGAAAAAAGCAAAGAGGAAGGAAAGGGCAGCCCCCATGGCTCCTCAAAGCCCCTTTGTATGCAATAATTGTTTTAGAAACTGTCACTCTAGGGTGGGCCTTTACAGTCACTACCGCAAATGCCTACCATAGCGCTACACCATCGTGTCTCGAGACGTACGGCTGCCGCTGCTGCCGCCACCGCCGACGAAGCCCGCGATCCAATAAGCCCCCCCCCCCCCCCAGTGTTTATGATCTTACGTTTAATAACGGCCCATGTGTACTGGGAGCAAAATCGGAGATAAAACTTACCAATTTTATTGGATCAGTCTCTGTAAAGGTAAAATAAGGCATTCACTGCCTGTTTACACGATAAGTGAGTTTACACGGTATTTCAAGACCCCCTGGCACTGGGGAATGTCGATAATGTTCATCAGTAACAACACATTTGATTGTTCCGCCGTGCTTTAAAAAACAGGAAAATATTTTGCTGTGTTCTCTTGGTAAATAGCCAACAACCGATGAACCATTAGAAAGTGCTACAGCAAAACTATGCGATGCTTTGAATGAATGGAGCGATGAGCCAGATATGGTTCTATCAGAAAGTGATGAGTATTTTTCACCCGATTCTCCTGCTCACTAACTTGATACACTTAAAGACGTTCTTGGCCATGTGCTTGTTTGTGTTGATTGGTTCAACTTGCCATGTGCAAAAGTTTACATTCATGTTGATTGGCTCGATTTTACATCTGGGGGAAAATATTTAAAGAGCAGCACTGGAAGGGAAAATTAAAGGGTCATTTTTTAAAATTCTGCTGTTTTGTGTTTATTTTCAGCTTTCTTGTAAGTAATTTGGTTGATACCACAAAATGAATAATACAAATAATAGTAAAACTCTTTTATTGTTCTGTTATTATTCATGTTTTCCACCTCGATGCGAATAAGCACTTACCATTCCACTCCGCTGGTAAACATTTTAATAAGGGCCCACCCACTCCAATTTTTTTAAGCGCCCTGGGCGCTTATCACATGGAATATGGTGTGTGTGTGTGTGTGTATAATATATATATATATATATATATATATATATATATATATATATATATATATATATATATATGACATATGCATGTGTGTGTGTATTTATTTAAAATAGTATTTTTTTTAAATTTGGTTCCTTATGGCAGTTAGAATCTGGGAATCAAACCCAAGATAAGTAATCAGAAAGATCCTCTTTATCAAGGGTGCCAATAATTTTGGATCTGACACTAGCTAGGGAGCGGTCACCCTTCTGTTATAGTACTATTTTAATTGTAGTTCATTCAAACACTCTTTATGTATTTTGTGTTTGTGGTGAAGTACATATTCAGTAATGGCCAGTGCTTGGTCTCATGGGGTTTGGTGATGTGACAGCAGCGATCTTTCCCAGACCCATTCAGCTCACCTGCAGCTGATTTGTGTGAAAGACAAAGATCCTGTCATGCCCACAATATTCTACATGCTGAGCTCCCTCCAGTCAGGTCTCTCTTCCTCCTCGTCTCTGTTGAGTGGTGCCGGTGTTTCGCTTGGACTGACTCTGACCCTAATTGGATGCTGCTCTGGTTGGCACTAGTGCCCACTGCTCACCCTGGCAGCTAATTGGTTCAGTCGGCTGCTCGTTCTCTGAGCTATGGCCGGTCGGGATTGATGGATGGAGGCGTGTGTCAGGAAAGCTGCTATCTGACACAGATGCTTGTAAAGTCAATTCGCAGTCTGAAGAGGAGGGGAGAAGGTGAGGAGGGTGGGCTTGGGCTGTCGAAGTTTTCCGCTGCTAATTTGAACAAGAACCATGTTCCACAAATTTTGGCATCCCAGAATCCAACTCCAGCATGGAGTCATATTAAAGTTATTTGGATTTGAGAAGAAATTAAGGAAGGTTGACCTCGTTATACATACAAGTCTATAATTCCCCCACCGATCATTGTATTATTAAAGCTTATCAACTAGTGATATCTACTAGCATGATCTTCATCTAATGCTAAAAAAGCGCTGATCACCTTCCCGTTATTGCCAGCAAGCTTGATTGTTCTTGTATTGCTCCTTAATGGACATTTGTTTATTTCTCTCTTTTTATGAGCGACTAATCTGGACACTGGAGTCTTCTATAAACACATCGACTGATCAGCACTAGTGTGAGATGCAGCTTTTCAGTTCTGCCATCTCTGTTAATAATAGCTAACTCCAGCTTGTTTGTTTGCTAAGCTGAACATTTGTGTGCAAATTAAAACAATTATCTCTCTCTATGCTGCGGAGAAAGGATAATTGTTCAGAATGTGATGAAGCTGGAGAATTTTACTCCGTCTCTTTCTCAAAATACGAAGGGCCAAAGGTTTAAGTAGCAAGTGAAAGAGGTGAATGGTGGCAATCTGAAAGGTTTTCATTACAAGGTTCTGTTTTGGTTTCTTTTTTCTGGTTGGGGTTTGGAATACTTCCATTGCGATTGAGAATTCAAGAGGTTTTGGATTAATGTGAATGGGTGTGATTGTGTGTTGTTTATTTACTTAACACCCACTCCCCACCCCCATCCCCGCGGTCTGGTTTTTACCATATTATATTAGAGTTCCTCAAAACTAAACTCTGTTGCCCTGGTTTGGATGCTTTTTCCAAAATGTTATAGACAGACAGCTTGTGGGGGGTAATAATATCCAAGCACCATCTGGATACCTTTCTCTACTTTCTGCATCAGTTAGCAGCAGGGACAGAGGTGTAGGGAATAAGAAGAGAGCTTCTCCTCATTTTCTTTCACATAGAATATCCTGTAACTCTGGAGACGAGACTCTTGATGAGATGGGAAAAGATGCGGCAGTGGGTGGCAGAGCCAAATATTTCTGTCTCTGACACGTTTCAAATTCTTGCAGTGGACTGGGTTTAAAAAATCTCAGAAGCTGCCCCGTCTGAGTTCTGACTATCAGCCAACAATGTCCAAACCATTTTTTCTCTATGAAGAAATGCTGGAAATGGAACGATGCTTTATGTTTAGAGTGTCTCAGCTGGAAGCATTATTGTCCTTAAGGATCAGCGTTGGATTCTTCACCTCAACGATCCCAGTAAACGCAGGAGTAATCACAGGATAGGTTTCATTGATTTTTTAAATTAATTTATTTAATTTTTAAATGACCTTTGCCATTTTCATGGGCGTTGATTGGTTGGACTGATTGTCTGTTTGTTAGCACCTTACAACTGGATTTGGATAATATTTTGGAGGTGTGGCATGAGAGAATTTTCACTCCATTGCATTTTCGTGGTGATCCAGATAAAAATCGGGACACAATAATTCTTTTTTGAAAATATTACATTGTGAGAGAGAACATGACATGCAGTACGATTGCAGGCCCAGCAACAAGTGCTGCATACTTTCTTTTTTTTTTGTGGTTGGCAGTGGTTTGCGGTTGCAGTAACCCTTCACAGGGCAATATGGCTGATCGTGGGATCGAGCAAAATGTCTGTAAGCGGCTGTAGCAACACTGTCCTCGATGTCAAATAAATCCTAAAAATCTTACCTGCATAGAGCTAGAAAATGGAAGAAAAAACATGCCCAGCCAAGGGTTAAAGGATAATAAAAAGTAAATATATATATTGATTGGCACGTTTGAATTTTGAATGGCGTGTTTGGCGCTTTTCGTAAGAGGGGGTTGTTTTCGTATACAGAGGACGAAAACTTAGGAAAATGTTTTTCGTAACCCGGAGTTCCGGAGTTTTTGTACCCAGGGGGTTTCGTAAGTAGGGGGCCGACTGGGAATCCCTCACTCCTTTGCACTTCAATTTATGTGGCTTCAGTGCATTGTCTTTTTTTTTTTTTTTTTTTTTTTTTGTTTTAAATATTCATTGAAATAGAAATTAAGGAAGAAAAGGGGGACGTGTTAAGGAAAATGCCACAAAACAAGGCCAATTATGCAAAAAAAAAAACCCTAAACAAGCAAAAAACAACCCAAAATCTCCCATCAAAACTATATTTTTATGTGAGGTGCGCATCTGTGTGCGTGCATTTTTATGTGTGTATTTATATTTTATTTACATCTTTATGAATTATTTTTGAATGTTATTATATTATTTTAATTGTTATTATAAGCATTTATAGCATTGAATATGTATTTATTGATATTATATATATATATATCTTCTTTTCCTTTCGGCTTTTCCCTTCAGGGGTCGCCACAGCGAATCATCTGCCTCCATCTCACCCTATCCTTTGCATCTTCTTCTCTTACACCAATGACCTTCATGTCCTCCTTCACCACATCCATGAATCGTCTCTTTGGTCTTCCTTTAGGCCTTCTGCCTGGTAGTTCCAGCCTCAGCATCCTATTACCAATATACTCACTATCCCTCCTCTGTACATGTCCAAACCATCTCAATCTAGCCTCTCTGACTTTGTCTCCAAAACGTCTTGCATGTGCTGTCCCTCTGATGTCCTCATTCCTGATCCTATCCATCCTCGTTACTCCCAAAGAGAACCTCAACATTTTCATCTCTGCTACCTCCAGCTCTGCCTCCTGTCTTTTCCCCAGGGCCACTGTTTCTAAACCATACAACATCGTTGGCCTCAACACCGTCTTGTACACTTTTCCTTTCATTCTTGCCGATACCCTCCTATCACACATCAGACCGGACACTTTTCTCCAACCATTCCAACCTGCCTGCACACGCTTCTTGACCTCTTTTCCACACTCTCCATTGCTCTGGATTGTTGAGCCTAAGTACTTAAAATCCTCCACCTTTCTGATCTCTGCTCCCTGTAATCTCACCATTCCTCTCGGGTCCGTGTCATTCATGCACATGTATTCTGTCTTACTGAGGCTAATCTTCATACCCCTCCTTTCCAGGGCATACCTCCACCTCTCTAGATTTTCCTGCACTTGTTCCCTGCTCTCACTACAGATCACAATGTCATCTGCAAACATCATAGTCCATTCGGGAATCTTGTCTAACCTCGTCTGTCAGCCTGTCCATCACCATAGCAAACAAGAAGGGGCTGAGAACTGACCCTTGATGCAGTCCCACCTCCACCTTGAACTCTTCTGTCACACCGACAGCACACCTCACCACTGTCTTACATCTCTCATACATGTCCTGCACCACTCTAACATACTTCTCTGCCACTCCAGACTTCTTCATGAAATACCACAGTTCTTCTCTCGGCACCCTGTCATATGCTTTCTCCAGATCCACAAAGGCACAATGCAGATCCCTCTGACCTTCTCTGTACTTCTCCATTAACATCCTCAAGGCAAACACTGCATCTGTGGTGCTCTTTCTTGGCATGAAACCAAACTGTTGTTCACAAATGCTGACTTCTGCCCTTAGTCTAGCTTCCACTATTCTTTCCCATAACTTCATCGTATGGCTCATCAACTTTATCCCTCTGTAGTTGCCACAACTCTGCACGTCTCCCTTGTTCTTAAAAATGGGCACCAGCACACTTCTCCTCTATTCCTCTGGCATCCTCTCACTCTCTAAGACCTTGTTAAATGTTCTTGTCAGAAAATCTACTGCTACCTCTCCTAGACACTTCCATACCTCCACCGATATGTCATCAGGACCAACTGCCTTTCCATTCTTCATCCTCTTCAATGCCCTCCTCACTTCACCCTTACTGATCTTTGCTACTTCCTGGTCCTCAACAGTCACCTCTTCTACTCTTTTTTCTCTCTCATTTTCCTCATTCATCAGCTCTTCAAAGTACTCTTTCCATCTTCCCAGCACACTTCTGTCATCAGTCAATACATTTCCCTCTCTGTCCTTTATCAATCTAACTTGCTGCACGTCCTTCCCATCTCTATTTCTCTGCTGTGCCAACCTGTATAAATCATTTTCTCCCTCCTTACTTTCCAACCGAGCATACAAGTCATCAAACGCGCTCTGTTTGGCCTTTGACACTGCTACCTTTGCCTTACGCTGTGTCTCCCTGTACTCCAGTTTACTCTCTTCGGTTTTCTCAATGTCCCACTTCTTCTTAGCTAATCTCTTCCTTTGTACACACTCCTGCACTTACTCATTCCACCACCAAGTCTCCTTATCTACTTTCCTTCCAGATGACACACCAAGTATTCTCCTACCTGTCTCCCTGATCACATTCGCTGTAGTTGTCCAGTCATCTGGAAGCACTTCCTGACCACCCAAAGCCTGTTTCAACTCCTCCTTGAAGACAACCCGACACTCTTCCTTTTTCAACTTCCACCACTTTGTCTTCTGCTCTGCCTTTGCCTTCTTCACCTTCCTCACCATCAGCATCATCCTGCACACCACCATCCTATGCTGTTTGGCAACACTCTCACCCGCTACTACTTTGCAGTCACTGACTTCCTTTAAATTACATCACCTGCACAAGATGTAGTCTACCTGTGTGCTCCTACCTCCACTTTTATAAGTCACCCTATGCTCCTCTCTCTTCTGGAAGAAAGTATTCACCACAGCCATTTCCATCCTTTTTGCAAAATCTACCAACATCTGTCCTTCTGCGTTCCTGTCCTGGATACCAAACCTACCCATCACTTCCCTCGTCCCCTCTGTTTCCTGCACCAACATGTCCATTGAAGTCTGCCCCAATGACCACTCTTTCACCTCTGGGGGTACTCTGCATCACTTCATCTAACTCCCTCCAGAATCTCTCCTTCTCTTCTCGCTCACATCCTGTCTGTGGGGCATAAGCACTAACAACATTGACCATCACACCTTTAATTTCTAACTTGAGACTCATCACTCTGTCTGACACTCTTTTCACTTCTAGAACATTCCTGGCAAACTCCTCCTTCAAGATGACTCCTACTCCATTTCTCTTCCCATCCACACCGTGATAAAACAGCTTAAACCCTGCTCCTATGCTTCTAGCCTTGCGACCTTTCCACCTGGTCTCCTGAACACACAGTATGTCCACCTTCCTCCTCTGCATCATGTCAGCCAGCTCTCTACCTTTTCCTGTCATAGTTCCAATATTCAAAGTCCCTACTTTCAGTCCTAGCCTCATGCCTTTCCTCTTCTCTCTCTGGCAACGGACACGCCTCCCGCTTCTCCTTCTTCGACGTCTTCGACCAACAGTAGTCCAATTTCCATCAGCACCCTGTTGGTTGACGGCACTGATGGCGGTCGTTGTTAACCCGGGCCTCGACTGATCCGGTATGTGATTCTTTCTTGTGATTCGCATAGTTTATTTGGCATTTGTTTTACACCGGATGCCCTTCCTGACGCAACCCTCTGCGTTTATCCGGGCTTGGGACCGGCATGAGGGAGAGACACTGGTTTGTGCCCCCCCCCTCACGGCTGCATACGTGTATGTATGTATGTATGTATGTATGTATGTATGTGTGTGTGTGTATATATATATATATATATATATATATATATATATATATATATATATATATAAACACAAAAATAAAAGGACAGGACAAAGACTTTCTATTGAAACTCCATTTATCACTACAGATCTGTTTCGAGGGGTGGTGAAACCATCCTCTCTCTTCAGGTGATTATAGAAGAATTATAGATTAATTAATTATTAATTATAGAATAATTAAGATTATTCTTCTATAATCACCTGAAGAGAGAGGATGGTTTCACCACCCCTCGAAACAGATCTGTAGTGATAAATGGAGTTTCAATAGAAAGTCTTTGTCCTGTTCTTTTATTTTTATTGTTATTTGCTCTACCAAAAAAGTATTGAGCACTCTCCTACGGAAGGATCTACTCAGAAAATCCTCTCTCTCTCTCTCTCTCTCTCTCTCTCTCTCTCTATCTATATATATATATATATATATATATATATATATATATATATATATATATATATATGTAAATATATGGTCTAGTAGTGGTCTAGTATGGTCTAGTAGTTAAGGCGCAGGATCACTGATCCTAAGGTTGGGGGTTCGAGTCCCCACAGGGTTGCCACTGTCCCCCCAGTGCAGCTAACTGGGTTATCAAAGGCGGGCCGTGTCACTCACTGTTTATGGTGAGAGGCATGTAAAAGCACCATTGCTTACTTTTGTAAAGAGTAGGCTGCAAAGCCGTTGGCGTGTTTCTGTCCCTTGCTAAAGTGTTGTGACAGGAAGGGCATCCGACGTAAAAACCTATGCTAAATCAAATGGGCGAATCGCTGTAGCGACATATATATATATATATATATATATATATATATATATATATATATATATATATTTAGCACATATATATTTAGCGTGAGGTGGAGAGATACCGACTAGATATAGTCGGGCTCACCTCAACGCATAGCTTGGGCTCTGGAACCATCCATCTCGAAAGAGGCTGGACCTTCTTCTATTCTGGAGTTGCTCATGGGGAGAGGCGGCGAGCCGGTGTGGGTATTCTTGTTGCCCCCCGTCTCGGTGCCCAAATGTTGGGGTTCTCCCCGGTTGACGAAAGGGTAGCTTCCCTCCGTCTTCGGGTGGGGGGACGGGTCCTGACTGTTATTTGTGCTTATGCACCAAATGACAGTTCAGAGTACCCACCCTTTTTGGAGTCTTTGGGGGGGGGTGTTGGAGAACGCTCCCTCGGGAGACTCGCTCGTTGTCTTGGGAGACTTCAATGCCCATGTGGGCAACGATAGTTTGACCTGGAAGGGTGTGATCGGTAGGTACGGCCTCTCCAGTCTGAATCCGAATGGTGTGTCGTTGTTGGACTTCTGTGCTCGTCATAGTTTGTCTATCACGAACACCATGTTCGAACATAAGGGTGTCCATAAGTGCACTTGGCACCAGGACACCCTAGGTCGCAGTTCGATGATTGACTTTGTAGTCGTGTCATCGGACTTGCGACCATATGTTCTGGACACTCGGGTGAAGAGAGGAGCTGAGCTGTCTACCGATCACTACCTGGTGGTGAGTTGGCTTCGGTGGTGTGGGAGGTTGCCTTCCAGACCTGGCAGGCCCAAGCGTGTAATCAGGGTCTGCTGGGAACGTTTGGCGGAGCCCCCTGTCCGAGAGGCCTTTAACTCCCACCTCCGGCAGAGCTACAACCACGTTCCAGAGGAGGCGGGGGACATGGAATCTGAATGGGCCATGTTTCGTGCCTCCATTGCTGAGGCGACAGCCCATAGCTGTGGCCGTAAGGTCGTCGGTGCTTGTCGTGGCAGTAATCCCCGAACCCGGTGGTGGACACCTGCGGTGAAGGGGGCCGTCCAGCTGAAGAAGGAGGCCTATCGGGTTTTATTAGCCTGTGGGACTCCTGAGGCAGCATACGGGTACCGGCAGGCCAAACGTGCTGCAGCCGAGGCTGTCGCAGATGCAAAATCTCGGGCGTGGGAGGAGTTCGGTGAGGGCCTGGAGAGTGATTATCGGTTGGCCTCAAAAAGGTTCTGGGCCACCATCCGACGCATCAGGAGGGGGAAGCAGTTCTTCACAAACACTGTTTCACGGTGGAGGTGGGAGCTGCTTACCTTGACTGGGGATGTTGTTGAGAGGTGGAGGGAATACTTTGAGGACCTTCTCAATCCCACCAACACGCCCTCCGTGGAAGAGGAAGACCCTGGGGGTTCGGGTGAGGGTCCGCCCATCACTGGAGTGGAGGGCACTGAGGGTGTCAAAAGCTCCTCGGTGGTCGAGCTCCGGGGTTGGGCGAGATCCGCCCGGAATATCTCAGGACTCTGGATGTTGTAGGACTGTCTTGGTTGACACGTCTCTGCAACATCGCGTGGTCATCGGGGGCTGTACCTCTGGATTGGCAAACTGGGGTGGTGGTCCCAATTTTTAAGAAGGGGACCGGAGGGTGTGTTCCAATTATCGGGAATTACACTCCTCAGCCTACCTGGGAAAGTCTATGCAGGGTACTAGAGAGGAGGATCCGACCGATAGTCGAACCTCGGATTCAGGAGGAACAATGTGGTTTTCGTCCTGGCCGCAGCACTCTTGACCAACTCTATACGCTCCACAGGATTCTGGAGGGGGCATGGGAGTTTGCCCAATCTGTCCACATGTGCTTTGTGGATTTGGAGAAGGCTTTCGACCGTGTCCCTCGAAAGATCTTGTGGGCGTGCTTCAGTACGGCGTTCGGATCCGTTGCTACGAGCTATTCGGTCGCTGTATCACCGGAGCCAGAGTTTGGTCCATATTGGTAACAGCAGCTCGGATTCGTTTCCGGTGGGAGTTGGAGTCCGCCAAGGCTGTCCTTTGTCACCGATTCTGTTCATAATTTTTATGGACAGAATTTCTAGGCGCAGTCGAGGCGATGAGGGGTTCTGGTTCGGTGGCCATCGGATATCGTCTCTGCTTTTTGCGGATGATGTTGTCCTTTTGGCTTCATCAAGTCGGGCCCTCCAGCTCTCATTGGAGCGATTCGCAGCTGAGTGCGAAGCAGCCGGGATGAAGATCAGTACCTCCAAGTCCGAGGCCATGGTTCTCAGTCGGACAATGGTGGAATGCACCCTCTGGGTCGGGGATGAGGTCCTGCCCCAAGTGGAGGAGTTTAAGTATCTTGGGGTCTTGTTTACGAGTGAGGGAAGGATGGAGCGAGAGATCGACAGACGGATCGCTGCAGCCTCTGTTGTTAAGCGGTTCCTGTACCGGTCCGTCGTGGTGAAAAAGGAGCTGAGCCGCAAGGCGAAGCTCTCAATTTACCAGTCGATCTACGTTCCAACCCTCACCTATGGTCACGAGCTTTGGGTAATGACCGAAAGAACAAGATCACGGCTCGGGTGTAAAAAGCCCGACAGACTTTACCTTATCATTTTCCATTGGGGGGAGGAGGGGTGTACATACTCCGCTGCGGAATATGGACACCCGGGTCCATATTTTATGGGATCCATATTTTATTGTCCACCGGTGGAGGTCACTATGTTGGCATAAAGCATTAGGCGAGTCTACAGTTCACTGAATAGTTGAGATATGGGCACCAAGCCTTCTCATTTGCTGAGGTTTTTGCCCTCCTATTAACTGCAAATAAATTAAAATAAGCTTGTATGGAACAAAGTGTTTTGTAATACTTCTGCACCCCAGGAAAAAAAAAAGTTATTAATCTGCTTCTCAGACTGTTTGCAGATATTTGAGGCACTGACTGTGACAGGAGAGCAAAGCAAACACCTTTCGATCGGTTGGTAATTATTTTTAGCATTAGCATGATCTGCAAAATGTAGTACGTCATCGTATTTAATCATCGCTTTGATAATGTGCCGTGTTTGACTGTTTTCGGTGAACAGATCTTTTCTCGTTTACTTTAATGTCGCACCAGTGCATCTTTCAGGCCCCATGAACTCCCAAGTCGAAACATTCCTCTATGTAATGCTGCGTTCATGAACATGTGGGAACTGGGGATGTTTTTCCAAACTGACATCAATTTCTCTTGAAAGTGCTGACTTTCACGCCAACTAGGCAACGCTTACAGAGTCTAGAAATGACAAACACAAACATGATTTTAGGTTTTTAAGATTCTGCTATTCTTTGTTTATCCGTTTTCCGTGTGATACTTTATTTACTTTAACAGCACCGTTTAAAGGATAACAAATCTTACAGTGTTAATGGCAGTGGTGGCTTCGTGGATAAGGCAATGGAGTTAAAAATCCAAAGGTCAGCGCTTCATCCCCACTATCACCTCTGTGGGGCCCTTGAGCAAGTCCCTAAACCCTCAATTGCTAATTGTATTAAAAAAAAAAAGTAACTTGTAAGTTGCTCTGGATAAGAGCATCTGCGAAATACTGTAAATCAGTGGTCCCCAATCTTTTTATCATCGCGGACCGGTGAACACTTGACAAATTTACCGTGGCGGGGTAGCTTGTTTATACTGTATTGTAAATATAATACCCCGCCCTTGCCCAGAGTTGGCTGAGATGTGCGCCAGCCTCCCTAATCAGGATTAAGCGTTACATTTTTAATCGAGCTTTAACTCTTATTAAAAAAAAAAAAAATCATATCAATAAAAAAAAATATAAATAAACCCACAGGTGATGGTGCACCAGCTGGAAGAATGAAGGCTCAGGCTCAGTCTCACCTGAAATCCCCACTATTGTTTGAAACATGT
>CM045733.1:8027500-8037500 GCA_024760905.1 Plotosus lineatus
TCTCTCTCTCTCTCTCTCTCTCTCTCTCTTTTTTTCTGGCTCTGCTTTGGTATATCTCTCTTTGTTTATATGTGGCTGTGGTGTTGCGTCCCTCTCTCTCTCTCTCTCTCTCTCTCTCTCTCTCTCTCTCTCTCTCTCTCTCTCTCTCTCTCTCTGTATTTCTGGCTCTGCTTTGGCATATCTCTCTCTCTGTATTTCTGGCTGTGCTTTGGTGTCTCTCTTTGTGTATTTCTGGCTGTGCTTTGGTGTCTCTCTTTGTGTATATCTGACTGTGCTCATGCTTTTTGGAATGTCTCTGGTTACCTTTAACCTTGAGTGGGAGTGGGATGTCTGCTTCTTCCCGGCCTTTTCGACGGCTGTGGAATACAATATAAAAGATTAAAAATTCTTGTTCAAAGAGCAAATGTTTTACACCTGCATGCAGACATGACATGATCCGTTTATATTTGCGGATTATACGGAGAGTGCGTGCACTGCTCATTATCCATTCAGTTATTCATTCATTAATATTCGTTCTGCATTTGCTCTGGCTTGTTAATGAAAAGTTATCAAACCGTTTTACATTTTTTTTTAATTTGTTTAATTCGTTGTCAGTTTGTTCTGTCCAGCCCACGGGAATCAGTACATCAGGATCTTGTGCATACAGACGCTCCCCGACTTACGTTTTTAATTGGTTCCGGGCAGCCGAACGCAAGTTGAAAGTGAACGTAAGTTGTTACAGTGACGTGTGACGTATGACGCTCATACTGTACTATACATCCATAAATACCATTACTATATCTCATAAAACACCCCTAAATCAATTATTATAAACATAACATTGTAAAATAATATGAAATATATCAAATAATATCAATATTAATTTCAAATAAGTCACTTATTTATACCGAATCACTTTACATGAAGCTTAAAACAGCCAATCAACGCTTACAATATGTGAGGCGCTCAATAACTAAAGTAGTGTACTTGCTGTGGGTTATACAGACTTCCGGTCTTTCAAGTGCACAAGGGTGCCGTTGAACTCGTTTAGAACACAGCCTGCACTGATGTGAATCCCAGCAAAGAGAGTTCTTTCTTTTGTGTAAGTAAGTAAACTTTATTCAAGAGATGCATACAAAGAACAAGTACAAATCCTAATGAATATTAATATAAAAATAAGTATACACGCTTAGGATTCTGCTAAAAGATAATAAATATCTGTAAGTGCTCTGTAATTTGTGGATTCGGGTTTTCATTCATATTACAACTCTCTTTGCTTAACTGAGTATGCATGGTAGATTTTGTCGATGTGAGCAGATAGTTAATTCATCTCTGTGTATGAGACTTGCACCCATGCTAGTAGGCTTACGCTTCTGACCAACCAGATTTGCTTAGGGTTACAAAAGTCCGCAAAACAGTGTAAACACAAAGATCACAGAGACGACGTCTGAACACAAGGCTACCACGCTATATAACTGAGATGTGTGTGTGTGTGTGTGTGTGTGTGTGTGTGTGTGTGTGTATATATATATATATATATATATATATATATACATATAATTTTCTGAGTAGATCCTTCCGTAAGAGCGTGCTCAATACTTTTTCATAGAGCAAATAAAAATAAAAGGACAGGACAAAGACTTTTTATTGAGACTTCATTTATCACTATAGATCTGTTTTGAGGGATGGTTAAACCATCCTCTCTCTTCAGGTGATTCTGTAATTTTCCGAAAAAAAAATTCCGAAACAAATCTGTAGTGATAAATGAAGTTTCAATAGAAAGTCTTTGTCCTGTCCCTTTATTTTTTATATATATATATATATATATATATATACACACACACACACACACACACACACACACACACACACACACACTCAGTCTGTAGTTTGTAAACAATGAATGCAGCGTCATTGCATTATTACATCAGCGTACTACGGAGGTACGTCTAAACTCAAAATTTGACTTTTTTTGAGGAAAAAAAAACAAATACGTAAAATTGAAAAAACGTAAAACGGATGAACGTCAGTCGGGGAACATCTGTATTTCGAATTTTTCCAATTTGTTCATGTTCAGTATTAATTATTAGCATCGTGAGGAGGCCAGCTCCCATCGCAGCTAACACTGGGTTAAGGTGGGGTGTACACCCTGAACGGCGTGTCAAGATACTGCAGGGCCAGCACACCCCACCTTAACCCAGGGTTTTTTTTGGACTGTGGAAGGAAACACATGAAAGCACAGGGAGAACATGTAAAATCCACCCATAAACGTACTGAGCCCAGGAATCGGATCCGGGACCTTCTTGCTCTGAGATGAATGTGCTAACCTCATTCGTGTTTGTTTCCTGATTTGTTTATAACGTAAAGGGATTTATAGTTTAAAATGTCAAGGAGTATTCAGTATCGAGTGCTTCAAACCACTCGGAAAAGAATTAAACTTGTTCATGATGGCGGTAGTGGACGGATTTGTTTGTGGGCAGCTATTCTGTACATCATTCCAGCTCTCTGATGGACACTTGAGAAGACATGAGTCCACAGGAGTGATGTGTTGCTGGGAGAGGAAGAAGGACAAAGTAGGAAGTACAATATGGCATTCTTTTACCTGACACAGCACATTTTTGCTATTTGCCCCATTCCTCACCCCCCAAATGCCCATCAAACACTCAAACTGCAGAGCTCAGCTCATTAAAACCTCTTAATTACTCAGCAGTGACGAATTAATATTCCAGGCAACCTTCTTCCACCTGAGCCATCGATTTCATTCCACCACTGGGTGTGAGTCATGGGTCGGAGGACTATGAGGTCGTGTGGAATGTGTTTGAATTTCTCTTGATGAATGGTTCTGCTGTTCAAGATCTTGTAAAGATCTTTGGTGGATCTTCTGAGGGAAGTGATTCTGGAGAGATTAATATATTTCTATTCCAGATGAAGACTTCAGCTGATTTTGAAGGGACCGAGTCCTGCCACAGTTTCTCTTCTCCGCTGTTTTCTTCACTTGTCCTTTCTTCTCTTCTTCACTTCACTTTGCTTCTCTTCTGTTTTCTTCACTTCTCTTTTCTTTTACTTTACTTCTCTTTTCTTCTCTTTACTACTCAGTTCTCTTTACTTCTTCTCTGTTCTTCACTTTACTTCTTCTGTTCTTTTTTGCTTCATCTCTGTTCTTCCCTGTTATTCTCTTTGATTCTTCTCCGTTCTTCTGTTTGATTCTTCTCTGTTCTTCTCTTTGCTTCTTCTCTGTTCTTCCCTGTTATTCTCTTTGATTCTTCTCCGTTCTTCTCTTTGATTCTTCTCCGTTCTTCTCTTTGATTCTTCTCCGTTCTTCGCTTTGATTCTTCTCTGCTCTTCTCTTTGCTTCTTCTCTGTTCTGCTCTTTGCTTCTTTGCTGTTCTTCTTCGTTCTTCCCTTTGATTCTTCGCTGTTCTTCTCTTTGCTTCTCTGTTGTTCTCTTTGGTTCTTCTCCGTTCTTCCCTTTGCTTCTTTGCTGTTCTTCTCTTTGCTTCTTCTCCGTTCTTCTCTTTGCTTCTTCTCTGTTCTTCTCTTTGCTTCTTCTCCGTTCTTCTCTTTGCTTCTTCTCTGTTCTTCTTTTTGCTTCTTCTCTGTTCTTCTTTTTGCTTCTTCTCTGTTCTTCTTTGCTTCTTCTGTTCTTCTCTTTGCTTCTCCTTCATTCTTCTCTTTGCTTCTCCGTTCTCTTTACTTCTTCTCTGTTCTCTTTTCTTCTTTGTTCTTCTCTTCCTTTTATTTTACACCTTCAGTTGTTTCCACCTCTGTTCTTGTTTCTTTTCCTATATTCATGTATCTTTTATCTCCTGATTTTCTCTCCTTCACCGCTCTTCTGTGTTCTGATGTTCTTTTTTGTCTTTTGTGTGCTTTTCTTTTCATGTCCATGGTTCTCTTCCTTTTTCCTCTTTTACGTAAGCTTCTTTTTTCTCACTTCTCTTTTTTCCTTTAATCTCCTTTCTCTTCTTCATCCTGTGACGTAAGCTGTACGTCTTTTAAAGTGGTGGCAGCTTTGTATGATAAATTCTCTTCATTGTTATTTTTCTTCTTTCATTCCTTTGACTCCTCACAATCACCTCTTTCTCCTCTTCTTCCTCCTGATCCAACTCTCTTGTTTCATGCATTTGTGGTTCATTCCACTTTCTTGTGATTAAATTGTCGGGCCTGTCGTTCATTATGGTGCACAGTGGTGCATCATGGGTGGTGTAAGTGGCAGTGTTGAAGTCAGGGTAGTAAAGTGATTAGATGAGCTGGGTGGGGGTTGAATGGGTTTAATCAGATGGAAGTAATCCTGACACGTCGCGTGACGGACTGACTGCCATATGCCCGGCTGATCTATTGTGTGTGAAAGAAAGAGCACGACAGAGAAACTCCCTGGATGCACATAGATGTCGGCGCCTCCGTGCTTTTAATTGCGCATGGGTTCCGCTTTTTTCTCTCTCAGACTGCGAAGGCAGCTGCTCCAAAAGTGTCTGTCGCAGAGTCAAGATGAAGGTCAATCACACACTCACTTTGTCTTTTTCTACTGGCAGTGCAGCTGAAGCTCCACATGGACGGATCAGTAATAGTCGCCCACACAGAGGCCTGGAAAAGGCCAGATATGTGTGAGGCTACAGTCATAAGGGTTAGATGGGAGCAGTTAGATCAGCTGCAGTCTGGTCCCTCAGCGGCTGTATTCTCTCTGTCTCTCTGTCTCTCTCTCTCTCACACTGTCTCTCTCTCTCTCTCTCTCGCTCTTGCTTTCTCTCTCTCTCTCTCTCTCTCTCTCTCTCTCTCTCTCTCTCTCTCTTTCTCTCTCTCTCTATCTCTCTGTCTCTCTCGGGATGTGTCTTGTAGACACATGTAGTCTTGTAGTGAGATGTAGACCTGAGATCTCACATCAGTTCTGGATCAGCTAAAAACCCCTGTACTGAATGTCAGATGAACATTTATGTATTTATTTATTTATTTGTTACTTTTAAGTCTTCACATGGTAAATGTAGATTGTCTGCTGACAATTCAGAGCCCCCCCTCATATGAGAAATACAACCAGAACAAGCCTCAGCACTGCACTGCAAGTAGTGTTCCAGATATAAAGGTTTCTTGGTGTAAATATTTATTTTTCTCAGTAAAGCAAAGATTTAGCTGTTTTTTTTTCCTCCCTTAAAAATCTGTATTTATTTATTTACTTATACATATATTTGATTATTTACTTTGATCCATATTAAGACAAACCAAGTCTGGGTTGATTGAGAATCAGGCTGTAACTGTTATTGTGGTTAAAAATGACGCGGGTGATGAATTCTGGTTGGGTTTTTCCACTTTTTAACTGAATTGTAAGCACTACATGATAATTAATTACAATTGTATTCATTTTAGATAAAGTTAGATTTAACACTTTGTCATTACATTAGTGCGTCTCAATTTTTTTTGTGGCGCCCCCTCTAGGAAGAAAAAAGCCTTTCATGCGTTTCATGCTCCGCACAACATTGTATCTTTATTCATATTAAAACAAAAAGAAATAGAGTTCAACTTACAATGAAGAAAAACTTCATTAACGTTGTTTTTTAATCTGTGATAGAAAAGATTTAAAATGCACCAATGGGCCTGAAATAAAAAAAAAATACATCCTTATTTAAACTCATTCAACTTATTTATGTCTTAATATCTCCGTCTCTCGCCACCTTTCTCTTCGTTCCTGTTAGAAATTTTTTCGTGTTGTTTCTTGAGCGGTTGTTTACTGCACTTCATATCGTTTGCTCGTGCGAAAAACTGCTCCACCATAGCGCAACAATGAGAGCGCCATTGCCAACTAGTCGAGCGGAGGTGCAATTACACTCAATTCTTGCACACTATTCCAGAAAAGCATATTCCCCAGGGTGATACGCGCTCCCCCCGGCATCACACCGCGCCCACCCTGGCATCATACTTCACGCCCCACTATTTGAGAAGCATTGCATTGCATATATAAATAGCGCGTAGGCCTCCGTCAGTCCCGAAGGACTATGGCTGCGCTCTGGCCAGTATCCCGACTGGTGATACTCCCCAGTGCACAGAGCCTGGGTAGGGAGTAATGAGGGACAGGCTGTTACCCAAGCAGCAAGTCCCCCCCTGTCTCGGCGCCACCGGAAGGATCCAATGGAAAGGCAAGTGCCGATACGACTGGGTTCCAGTGCCGCTGCAGGAGAGAAACTACGGTCAATTTAGAACGGCCAATTAACCTACAGTGCACGTCTTTGGATTGCGGGGGAAACCGGAGCACCCGGAGGAAACCCGCACAAGCACGGGGAGAACATGCAAACTCCACACAGAAACGCCCAGGCCGGGAATCCAACCCGGGCCTTCTTGCTGTGAGGCGGACGTGCTAACCACTACGCCACCGTGCCGCCATGCATATATAAATACAGAACTTAAAATATAGTAAAGTGCACAGGCGATGAAGTGATGAATTATTTATTTTGTTCTCAAATGTCCAATCTTCAAGTTTCATAATAAAATATTACAGTAAGTTTTCAATATTTTCCCGCACAGAGGTTAAAAAACTGAGACCTCATAGTGAACCCGGATTAAGCGGAGGAAGAAGATGATGCTTAAAAGTTGCCTCTGAACTTAAAAATTTTACTTCTTTTGGACCATTGTAACTCAAAAGGGACTTCAACCCCCCCACCCCCCCCCCAATAAAATAAAATAAAAACCCCGAAAACAAATGATAGCATTATTGTATTTCAGCGAGGTGTTTGGTTCTCTTTTTTTTGAAAGTATGTAAATCTTTCTAAATTTCATACAAACAACAATGAACTGCAGGCATTTTTGAACGTCAGGCTTAGTGAAGCATTTTAAAAATTTTATATTATAAAAAATTAAACAAATCTTTTCGTCTTCCTCCCAAAGACTTCCCATCAAGCCTGAACATGATCTGACCCTCTGGCTCGCGGTTATATAATTTATAGAACTTGAAAGGTGAAGCCCTGAGTAACTGGATAGTGAATTTCTTAGCATGTAAAATTAAAATTAAAATGATCGAAATGCTTCACACAACCTGAAGTGTGAAAATTCTCCCAGTTGGTTTTTGTGTCTATGAACTACCTACTGCTCTCCGGGTTCCCTCTGAGTGTGAGCGCTCACCTTGGATCGGTTAAATGCAGAGACAATCATTTCCTTTGTCTCAAAAGAAGAAAAAAAAAAAAAAAAAAATCAAATGAATGAAAACCAACCAGAAATCACCAGTATTGGTTTGGCTTTAGATACACAAATGATTTGACATCTGAAAGGTTTTGCACAATCGTTTCTCATCACCTGGTTTATCTCATCTCTTCATTTAACATCACCTGGTTTATCTCATCACCTGGTTTCTCATCACTTCATTTAACATTACCTGGTTTATCTTATTTTCTGATTTATCTCATTGCCTGGTTTAACTCATCACTTCATTTAACATTACCTGGTTTATCTCATCACCTGATTTATCTCAACACTTCATTTAAAATTATATGATTTATCTCAACACTTGATTTAACATTACCTGGTTTATCTCATCACTTCACTTAACATTACCTGGTTTATCTCATCGTGTGGTTTATCTCATTGCCTGGTTTATCTTATCAACTGGTTTCTCATCACCTCATTTAACATTTAGCTAATTTATCTCATTATCTGGTTTATCTCATCACCTCATTTAACATTACCTGGTTTATCACATCGCGTGGTTTATCTCATTGCCTAGCTTATCTCATCACCTGGTTTCTCATGACTTCATTTAACATTACCTGGTTTATCTCATTATCTGGTTTATCTCATCACTTCATTTAACGTTACCCGATGTATCTCATTATCTGGTTTATCTCATCACTTCATTTAACATAACCAGGTTTATCTCAGCGCCAGGTTTATTTCTTTACATGGTTTATCATTACTTGTTTTATCACATCTCCTCATTTCTCAACATCTAATTTATTTCATTTGCCAGATTTTTCTTATCACCTGGATAAACCATTACTTCATTTCTCATCTCCTGGCTTATCTCATCCCCTAGTGTATCATCACCTCATTTTTCATCACCTGGTTTATCTCAATGTTTCATTTAGTCTTTGAATGGAAGCCTTGTTTATCTCATCATTTGGTTTTATATCATCCCCTTGTTTATATCATCGCTTGAATTTTCCCCACTTAGTTTCCCATTACCTTGTTTATTCCTTCTTCTCAACTTCACCTTTTTTGTCTCATCAGAATTGACATCATAATGTTGTGTTGTTTTTTATCTCGTTACCTGACTTATCCTATTACGAGAATTCTCATTTTCTTGTTTATCTCATCATCTTTATCTCATAAAGTCTTCTCATTGCATGCTATATCTCAATGTCTGATGTCTCATCACCTCCCATCCTCCTTTATCTCATTAGAAAGTCATCATACAGGTGAGAATACACATTATGTCCTTGTGTAATATGTACAGAGTGACTCAGCAGTGCCACGTTTCTTCAGACTGATGAATTTGTCGGTGTCGATTTCATTGCTGTGTGCCAAGACGGTCTCTGAGTGAAAACACCGTCTCAACTCTGATTCCCATCATTCAGCTGGGATTGGATTTAGATTAGATTTTTCTTTCATAAGATCATTTTTCTTTGTTACTTCTTCACAAATGCAGGCCATGTTTTAATCCACTTCGGTCTCTGTGTTTGCAAGAAGGAGAGCAAACTTTCTATCTTCTTTCACTCTGGCTTGTTCTTTCTCAGCATTGTTTTAAGATAAGCCTTGGAAAAGCCAATTAAAGAAAACTGTCCTTTTCATGGCTGTTCCGTCTCTTTTTCTCTTGATTTCTTTCGTTCCTGCTTTGATTGCGGAAGTCAATGGCGCGTGCAAGCTGAGGCAAGATCAAAAGTCTCTGTGAATCTGTACGATCTCATCATTCTTCTTACTGAGGTGATCACCCCCATCAGTTTATTAAAACTTCTTGTCCATGTTCTTATGAAATGCTTGGTAGGTTCAGTTTGGCGTTCATCAACATCACTACAAACCTAACACCGCCACCAATTCAGGTTGAAAATCAATAGATTCTGATCATCGGCAGTGTGTAATATTGTGTAAAATGTGGAGGATAACTTTTTCTTGTAGCCCTTCTGAGATAACCGCGATTCCAGACCGTCCCATGGACATTGTTAAAGAAAATTACCCAGTGCCTCATCATTTGAAGTTCCTGGTTCTGCTCTTCTGATAAAACCATGCACTCAGCACATAGACTATGAGCTGAAGGTCAGGAGAGAGAGAGATACAGAAGCAGCAGAGGCACAAGGAGTGATAACAGAGCCATAAAGATTCTCCATTGTCCTCCTGCTGATGTTATCCTCCAGTCGGTCTTTTCAATGCACAGTCTACACACATTCTGATGACACACTGATAAAGACCTGTCATGAACCGATGCCCTTGGAAGGATCTGAGGGCAAGACGTAGATGTGCAGACTGCCTCTGGGACACAACGCGTATTTATGTTGTTGCAATGGGTCTGCCGAAAATCCGTGAGGCCTTTTTTGGTTTGACCTTTGGGCTGAAATGCTAAAAAAGAGAAATTATACATGTCGAGTTGTAACCGCTGAGGAAATCAAATAAATATTTATTCACCCAGCGGTAGGTGGCTATCGCTGAATAGTTTAATAATTTACTGTAGTTATTGAATATCCATGCAGCATGAGTTATAGTATTGTTTAAGTGCAGTATATTCTACATCGAAAAGTAAGACATGCATATTAAATTAGTTTTTTTTTTTTTCTGTTTTGCATTTTTATTTGATTTAAGCTTTATTCTGAGTTGCATGAATAATATCTAGTTGCATGTATAAACCATTAAAACCTAACTAATCTTTTTTAAAGTTTATTTTTCTTATGTTTCTCTGTAGCATATACCGAAATACCATGTGTAATATGCGAAATCAATTCCTGGGCTCAGGGTGGTTCTATGCGGAGCTTGTGTGGGTTCCTCTGGGTATTCCGGTTTCCTCCGGCAGTGCGAGGATATGCAGAGTAGGCTTGATTGGTGGTTTCAAATCGCCTGC